>BHFT01018212.1:0-14688 GCA_004320025.1 Laticauda laticaudata | reverse complement strand
TCTATCTATCTATCTATCTATCTATCTATCTACCTACCTACCCATCTATATCTATTTATGATATTTAAGTACCACCCATCTCCCTCACTGAGGAAAGTTGGGCTCTGTACAAATAAAATATTAAAAGCATGCAAACAGTATACAACATTTAAATCTCATGTCTGTCTCATTAACCTCTCCCAAAATTTAAATGTGAGGCTCCATTCACAAGGTCTTAGAAAGAGATCTTACTGTAAAGTTACAAGATGGAACAATATGATATGTCAGGAAAAGTTGCTGATCTTTGATTTCATTTCACAGTTACAATGGACCCCTAAAAAGAGACTTACAACCTGGTTTAAAGTTCTGACTTCAGTCAACCTCATATTCACATGATTGTATTCGGGGGGGGCTTGGAATCTGGCCCATAATTATGACAGCTCCCACAGTCACATGACCACAATTTACAATGCTTTTGTAAATTTCTTTGCAATTTCTTGCAACAAGCACAGCATAATGAATAGAGGGTTCACTTACCACCATAACATTCACTTCACAACCTGCTTCATGATTATCATATTCACTTAACAACAGTCACAAAAAAAGGTCATAATATGTGTCTGGTCATACAGGACCATCTTTACAATGGACATGATTTACGACTGTAATTGCGGGATTCAATTACAATTGTAACTCAAGGACTGTCTATGCAACACAGATTAAATTATTTTTTACTATCTTTATCAAAAGTTCAAACATTTTGTAAAACCAGATTATTTTTTCTTGTTTATCTTGACCAAAATTGATTCCTTCCCATTCAGCCCAGTGCTGGATAGAGACTTTAGGAAAATGTTCCCAGGCTTTGGGGATTTTGTGCTTTTAAAGTACTTTGCATTCCTGCTGTTTTTTCCAACTAGATCTTTCTATCTTGGAGTTATTCTTCAGATATTTTTAGTCCTTAAGGTTTGGTGCCTGTTATATTTTTATCCTTTGTGGATTTAACCTTTATGGGTGAACGACTCAGAGCACTCCTTGTAGCGGGATGGAATGAATGTGGCAAATAAATGAATCACAAAACAGAAGTAAGCAAAGTAAAAATAATGTCACTGCTAAATCAAAGAGATACATATCAGTGCAAGCCCAAAATGTCTGGTGCGAAGTGAGACATTTGTTGATGTTAAATTTTGCCCCCTTTAATGACCATTCTTGCAACAGGTCTTAAGTGAATCATTGCGGTTGTTAATTTGGTAACAGTATTGTGAAGTGAATCTGGTTCCCCCATTGATTTTGCTTGTCAGAAGATCACAAAAAGTGATCACATGACTCCAAGGCATTGCAACTGACATAAAAAATGGCAGCAGTTGCCAAGCATCTGAATTTTAATCATGTGGCCACAGGAATGCTTCAATGATGGTGTGAAAAATGGTTATAAAACATTTTTTTCTGGGCTGTTGTAACTTCAAATGGTTGTTAAGTCAAGGGCAACCTATAAATTTCCATAGGAAAGCCAGAAAGTCAAATGTTAGATTTTTTTTTTTTAAATCGAGTGTTTAAAGTCACCAGATGCCCCTTGTCCAATCACTGTCTGAGGTAGAATCTTATTAATGTATTGGATTGAAGACACTAAGCAAAAATGTACCGCATCATTTCTTTGACTTCCTTGTTGAATATGAGGAAGTTTTTCCAAATATTCTCTTGTAATCTGACTTCCAAGATTCTGAATTTCAAGGAGAAGATTCAAGGAATAGATATGTAACAACAGAAGAGAATATTTATAGCTCAGCATTGAATTGTGGGGTCCTTGGTGCTCTCTGAGCTTGGTTGCTTTCTCTCAGACGTTTCATTACCCAACTAGGTAACATCATTACAGCACTGATTATGTTACCTAGTTGGGTAATGAAATGTTTGCAAGAAAACAACCAAGCTCAGAGATCACCAGGGACCCCACAGTTTAATGCTGAGCTATAAATATTCTATGCTGCTATTACATATCTACTCCCTGAATCTTTCTGCATGGGATTTATTTTCCAATTCCTGCATCATCTTTGTTTCCTCCTGTGAACTTCTTCCAGCTTATCTGAATCTTCCTTAAAATGTGATATTCCATATTGGACATGGTACTTACTCAAGGAGAGATCTGACAAGTGTGGAATTATGTGAATCGGTGGTGGGGCAGCTTGAAGCAGAATCAGAAATGGATCCAGATGTATTACACATTGATTTGAAAGAAATGGAGAGTGATTGCTTCCTATTTTTTCCTCTACCCATACCTAGTTATTTACAGGCTTAGGAATGCTAACAAATCTCATGCCTGCCTGACTGTATTTATTATCAGCATTTAGTGTTTTCCTTCCTTCTTCTCAATTCCCTTTTCCCCAATTCTCCAGTTCTTGAACCACTTAGCATTTCAGCTTTAATATGAAGTTCAGAATAACAGTGTTGAAAGGCACCTTGGAGGTCTTCTAATCCAACCCCCTGCTCAAGCAGGAGTCCTATACCATTCTGGACAAGTGACTGTCCAGTCTCTTCTTAAAACCTCCAGGGATGAATAATCCACAATTTCTGAAGGCATTAATTCTTCTAATTGTCAGTTGTTAATTGTTCTATCAGGAAAATTCTCCTTAGTTCTATGTTGCTTCTCTCCTTGATTAGTTTCCACCCATTGCTTCTTGTCCTGCCCTCAGGTGCTTTGGAGAATAGCTTGACTCCCTCTTCTTTGTGGCAGCCCCTGAGATATTGGAACACTGCTATCATGTCACCCCTAGTCCTTTGTTTCACTAGAATAGACAAACCCAATTCCTGCTACCATTCTTCATATGTTTTAGCCTTCAGTCCTCTAATTATCTATTCTGAATTCTTTCTAAAGTCTCAAAATATTTTTTATAATATGGTGACTGACACTAGATGCAGTATTCTAAATGTGGTCTTACACTCTTAGTTATAACTTCAGTTGAGAACCATATTTTCTTTTCTCCTGACTCTGCACATTCGTGCTCTGGCTTCAGCTGTCTATAGCTCCTTCCTGATCTCATCTCCCTCCCTTTGGATCATCTGTTTCTTAGTTCTTCTAACTGCTGTTTCCACAACTCCACACTTCCTCTAATTATCTTTCCTTCAACACATAGTTAATTTCTGGGCTTCACTGCCACTGCTGATTTACTAGCTTTCAAGTTGGACAGATGTGAAAGGCCATTAGGATCAAGTTACCAATGACTATGTATTACTGTATGAATGATGATTATGCATTGCTTTTGGTATTAAAGGCAACAGGGTTCTAAATGCCAGGTGTCCAAAGGCATGTGTGTGACTATGTTCACACATTTATGGAATTAAAGTATCTTTTTAATGGGATTGCCAAAAATATCTGTTAGCACCCATAGGAATAAAATATTGAATTAGCTAAGCCTTTGACTTATTTTCAAAACTCTTCTTAAAGTCTAATTTCAAGAATCCTCTTCAGCCTGGATCCTGGCATGGATTTCAGACATTCAGGTTATAATTTTCATAAGTATAATTGTCCTGATTCAAAAGCACACACTAGATGGATTTACAAGGCGTTTATAAGAGCCAGAACTCAGAGAAGGAAAGAAGGACCCAGGAATCAGATGCAGGCGTGGTTCACTTTTGGGGGCTGATGTCCTTGCTTTTTAGGAAGCGAAGCAGAGCATCTCCCCAAGGCTCTCCAGATCTGTTGATGTGTGCTGGGTCATGTATTCTCCTCAGATATGTCCCCTCACAGCACAAGACTCCTCCACACCTTTTCCTGTTGACTTTCTAAAGCAGGGGTCTCCAACCTTGGCAACTTTTAGACTTGTGAACTTCAACTCCCAGAATTCTTCAGCCAGCAAAGCTGGCTGAGGAACTCTGGAAGTTGAAGTCCACAACTCTTAAAGTTGCCAAAGTTGGAGACCCCTGATCTAAAGAGTCGGTCCCAGGTGGCACATAATCTGCCAACTCCTAAGGCTGGCTACTGGAGAGATCAGATTCTCACATTCAACTTCTGCCCCTGAGAAGTCTGAGCCCATAACAGTAATTGGAAAAAGTTGACATGATTATTTTAAGCTGGGGGTGCAAATGCAAAGCTGGAGGTCCCTCCTGAATGTACAGAATTGAATACAGAATAATCATAGAGTTGGAAGGGACCTTGGAGGTCTTCTAGTCCAACCTCCTGCTCAATCAGGAGACTCTATACCATTTCAGACAAGTAGCTGTCCAGTCTCTTCCTAAAGGCCTCCATTGATGAAGCACCCACAATTTCTGAAGGCAAGGCGTTCCACTAGTTAATCGTTCTTGCTGTTTGGGCATTTCTCTTTTGTTTTAGATTGCTTCTCTCTTTAATTAGTTTCTATCCTTTGTTTCTTGTCTGTCCTTCTGGTGCTTGGGAAAATAGATTGACCCCTCTTCTTTGCAGCAGCCCCTCAAATATTGGAACACTGCATCACTGAATTGTGTTCATATTGAGGGAAGTTGTAAGTCATAGTACAGCATCACAGGCTTCCTATCTCCATCCCCCTCTCAATATTACTTTGTCACTCCATTTTCAACTCCATTTAAAATACTAGTTTGGATCCAGTTTCTCTTTCTGGCAATGCTCAGGATGAACTCATAAATTCAGGCCCATGCTTCAGGTGACATGGGAGTCTATCCAGAGAAGTCAATGGAAGAATGCATTTTCATTACAAGAAGCTGAAAGGCTGAATTTTGAATAATATATGTCTAGACTTGGCTTTATTCTGTGATTTCCTGAGGGCTCAAATTAATTCTTCCTAGGAATTATTGCTCGGGTTGAACTCAGTTTTTTGTCAGTCATTGAAGAAACAGTGGCTGTAGTCTTTTATTTCTGTTTAAAGTTGCCTTTCTTTTGAAGTAAGTAAGGAAAGCAGTCCTGACTCTTTTATACCTTGACCTATTTAGCTGACAAGTGACTATAATACAAATAAGAGAAGGAGGGGAGGACTTTTCTAAGAGTTTTGCTAGTTTGTCAAGACTCTACTTGCCATACTTTATTTAGATTTATGCCTTGACTTACAATTTTACTAACTTTAATATTTAGTGCTTCATGTCAACAGTATGTTGTTGTTCAGGCCCACTGAGATTTTAAATATTCCTTTTTCTCTTGGTTTGGCCTTAATAGACTAAGAGGGGGAAAATGTTTCTCTATCCCATAATCCTTTGTGAGGAACACAGATGTAGAAAATGTTACTTGAAATTGATTCCCCAGGGAAAGTCTGTGTGAGAGAATGGCTAAATAATCATATCAACTTTCTGAAAAAAATTTGCCTTGGTGAATCAGAGCTATGAGTCTCTCAACATTTAAGTTAACAGTCATCACTAGTTAAAGAAGATATATGATGGTAGGACCGGTTAACATGCCCTCAAATTCAGATCTGAGCAATCTGCCAAGAAGACACTTTGATAAGGTTAGAAGACCATTAATTTTCCTTCAAAGAGACCGGTGATAAAATATTTCATGAAAAATAATAAATTAAAGAGACATATAAATTCATTTTGTAAAAGGAAGTCTATAATACAGGACAAATAAATATATTGAGCAAAGGGGCATTTACAGAAATGTCAAAAAAGTAAATTTGGTGTCCATATTTTCTTCCTTGGGACAAATGTTCACAATTTATATCTACAACACAAAGCTCTTTTTGGAGAAGATGGACATTGAACCATTCAAATATAGAGAAATCAAAATGGTAGAGCACAGACCCAAGGGCTACACACAAGGAAGAAGATTTTCAATATATTTTTTTTAAAGCAGGTGGGGAAACCAATTTTGCAGAATAGATTTTTTCAGGATCAAAATTGAGAAGCAGGATATCTTCTCTGTTCTGAACTTTGTTCTTTTGAACAAAGAAGATCTCAGAATGCGAAGTGATCATGGAGGCCAGAAAAACATTATGAAAGCATCTTAAATATGGCACTTTCTGTACTGCAAGAGTGCCATGAAAATCCTGATACTCTCAGATTTTGCTTGAGGAAATTGGTTCATTACACTGTTTAAGTCTGCTTAAAAGTTAGAACACATTATAAACGTGGGCATTTTTTGTTTTTTTTAAAAATTATTATTCATTGCCTAAAGCCAGGTTTAGCCTAATGAGATACATTCAACTTTCCCATAATTGTCTGGTAGAACCTCCAGGGTTCACTTTCCAATTGTTACCAAAATTCAGCAGTCCGTCATTCTGTGAACCTTAGGCAGTTAAGAGCTTTATGACTTAATGCTTTGGAAGTCTTAATTTTTTAGGTTTTTTGAACAGGACTTTTTATATTCTGGCCATCTTGAAGAGCATTGACCATGGAACACAAGCTATTTCTCCACCTCATCATACCCCAAATGTTTTGACACATCATTTTACATCTGTTGTAATTATATCATTTCCAGCACAATGAATGAGTCAGACATAAATGGTACTTACGATTATTGGCATTACAGTAAAATATTCCATTTTATTCCAACACTGGCCTGGAGCTGCTTTACTAACATCAGATGGAAAAGTGACCTCAGCAACCATAGTGATTTGTGGGTAGAAGCAATAGAGAAGGACAGTAGACAGCAAAGAGGCAGCCAATGTCATGCCCAGGTAACTTTCTACTGATTCAAGTATGGGTAGAAAGCTGGCAACATCCATCTTAGTTTAAAGATATTTGTTTGACTTAAGTCACTTCTTCAGACATTAGGAAGTAAGAAGATCTTATTTTAGGAGATACTATAGATCAGGGGTGGGCTTCAAAAATTTTAGCAAAGGGTTCTCTGCCCAGTTGCTGGGTGGGTGTGGCCATGGTGGGCGTGGCCTATTTGGCCTGCACCATAGGCTCTGGAGGCTTTCCTCAAGCCTCTGGGAGGGTGAAAATGGCCTCCCTGGGCTCCGGAAGCCTCTGGAAGCCAGAAATGGGCCCATTTTTCACACTCCCCAAACCTCTGCATGCACCCTGAACTTACCTGCATCCAAAATGAGCTGTGTGGGGACTCCTGGGAGGGGAGGAGAGGGCTGGGTGGGGCTAGCCAGGAGTGGGATTTGGGGGTTGTCCAAACTGCACAGAATCTTAGCTAGGGGCTCTCCTGAACCCCTGTGAACCCCCAGCAGCCCACCCCTGCTATAGATGTATTATGTTATATTTTTGTTTCATTTTTTCATTTCTGACAATCCAATCTCTCAGAGACCTTGTGGACAATGGTTGACAGATCAAATATGCTAAAAGACAGTACTATGCTAAAATGTAAGAGTCCATTGGAGCTGGGTGAATAGCAATAGCATTTAGACTTACATACCACTTCACAGTGCTTTACAGCCCTCTCTAAGCGGTTTACAGAATCAGCATATTGCCCCCCCAACAATCTGGGTCCTCACTTTACCCACCTTGGAAGGACAGAAGGCTGAGTCAACCTTGAACCTGGTGAGATTTGAACTGCCAAATTTGTAGGCAGCCAGCAGGCAGCAGAAGTAGCCTGCAGTACTGTACTCTAACCCAGGGGTCCCCAACCACTGGGCCCCAGACCGGTACCAGTCCGTGGATCATTTTGTACTGGGCCGCAAAGAATGAATAATCGTGATTAAAATATATATATGAATATGTTTTAGTAAAGAAATAGTAAAGAAGCCCTTTACTATTGGGGAAGAATTGATTTTTCCGGACCTTGAAAAAGTGTTTCTGCATGAAACTGGTCCCTGGTACAAAAAAGGTTGGGGACCACTGCCATGGTGGCAGAATAGATAAACAAATGCATACAAATATACAAACTGAGAGTCAGTTTGATCTAGAGTTAAGGCACCAGACTAGAACAGGGGTCTCCAACCTTGGCAACTTTTAAGACTTGTTGACTTCAACTCCTACAACTCAGCTCTGCTGAGTTTCAACTCAACTTTGCTGGTTGAAGAATTCTGGGATTTGAAGTCCACAAATCTTAAAGTTGCCAAGGTTGGAGACCCCTGGACTAGAAAGTGGCAGATTGTGAGTTCAAGTCTCACCTTAAGGATGAAAGCCAGCTGAGTGGCTTTGCACAAATCACTCTCTCTCAGCCCAATCTACATTCCTCACAGAGTTGTTGTGGGAAAAATAGGAGAAGGGAGGTGTGTTGGTTATGTTTGCTGCCTTAAGTTATTTGTAAAAATAATGAAGTCAGGGTACAAATAAATAAAAATACAATGTCATTCCTTTAAATGGATAAAAGTATAAATTGCAAATGGCGTTACCTGGGCAGTAAATAAGGCCTTAACCTGCTCCTGCATGTCTTCAGACTAAGATAAAATGCCACACACACATACACACAAACATAACTTCTCCACTGTCTCACTTATTTTTTATGGTTAGGATTTGCTCAACTCAGACATGTCCAAATCCAGAAGTGCTCAGATGAATCAGGCTGCAGGCAGATGTTGATGAGATCACTTTTGAACTTATCACCATCTGCCTACAGATTGATAACATTGACAAGAAAGGTTGCAGGAATAGTGTATGTCTAGTCTAATGAAAAGAAAGACTAGGGGTGATATGATTGCACTGTTCTGATATTTGAGGTCAACCTATTCTCCAAAGCAACTAAAGGCAGAACAAGAAGCAATGAATGAAAAACTAATCAAGGAGAGGATCAACCTAGAACTAAGGAGAAATTTCCTGACAGTGAGAACAAATAATCAGTGGAGTAGCTTACCTTCAGAAGTTGTGGGTACTCCATCATTGGAAGTTTTTAAGAAGAGATTTGACAGTCATTTGTCTGAAATGATATAGGGTCTCCAGCTTGAGCAAAGTGTTCAATTAGAAGACCACCAAGGTCCCTTCCAACTCTCTTCTTCTTTTCTATTCTTCTTTTGAGACAGCTCTGAGTTGCTTTTTGATAATATCCCAACTCACAATGCCAAGCAGATCTTTATTAATGCAATAGTGGAAAAAATGGGTGTCAAAACTTCTAGATAAGTAGTATGCATACTTGATCCGCCATATCTGAGAAAAATCAACATTTAGCCGTTTCAATTGTTTCTTTAGTTGTCTTTTTATCCTTTGTGTATTACTAGATTTGATCATTATTTTGGACAGATTTATAAATTTCTAACCATCTTTCTAAAGAGGAGTGTTATTTTTTTTCCCCACGAGCTTGACAGCCACCAGTATGCCTGTTTGAAAACCACAATTTTTCAGGCTCCCAAATTTTCTTCTCTCTGTGGATGTTGGTTTTTCTAAGGTACCACAGGGTTCATCATGAAACAGGAACCCAGAGCTTAGGAATTTTCAGCTTATAGGCCTAATTGCTCCTTCTGGCCTATGGTCTCTCAAATGTAGCCCCTCACTTCTGGAGCATCATGTCTTCTCTACATGATGTGATCTGTTGTCTGACAGTCCCTTTTTCAGCTTACAAACCAGGAGCAAGAGTCTGACTGCATCTTGATACAAAGAACTTTATAAGCATATAAACTAGATGCCCAGCAGAAAGCTCTAGGCTAGCATTTTCCCTGTGGGTAAAGAGCATTTGATATGAGCCACTGTTCAATCATCTGTTCTGCATTGGCAGTCTGAAACGATACTGCTCAGCAACTGTTCTACCTGTTTGTTTTAGCTTTGAGAAATGAAACATAGGAAGCACCCTTACGCCAGGGTCAAGCTAGCCATTTGTCTATAATAAGTCACTATTGTTTACATCAGGGGGTCTCCAAACTTGGCAACTTTTAGACTTCTGGACTTCAATTCCCATAATTCCACAGCAAGCCATGTCTTAAAGTTGCCAAGTTTGGAGACCTCTGGTCTACATGGAGTAGGTCATGCCATCATCAGAGCATCAATCTGCAGAGGAGGATGAGCTGGAGCTGAAGGAGATCGTGGGGACGGCTTCGTTGGCTTTGAAGGAAAGTGAGGAGGATCAGACCGAGGCAGCCCAGGGCCTCTCAGGATTGGGACAGCTTGTTAGCAGGGAGGAATGGGGCCAGGATGACAGAGAGAAGGCAAGCAGTGGAAACGAGAAGCAATGGAGCTCAGGTGATGAGCAAAGACTACCCCCTCCTGATCCCTGAGCAGAGAGAGCAGAGAGAAGGAGGGAACAGTGCAGGCTGACTTGACAACTCAGGAGGAGAGTGCCCCATCTCTCCTTACAAGGCACACCTGTGGACTGAAATTTAAGGAGACATTTGGGGAGGGGTGTTTGTTAGGAAGAAATGCTGAATTGGTAGAGTTTGTTATGCCGGTACAGATATTTGGAGTTTGCAGGACTGCTTGCTTTTTCCTGACTTCATGGACTCAGTGCCTTGTTCCTGACTACATGGGCTCATTCCCTTCTTCCCTACTTTGTGGACTCATTGTTTGTTCCTTGGTTTGAGGATTCATTACCTTGTTCCCTTGTTTTGCTGGGCTGGGCGCAGCCAGAGGCTGCACTTTGCTCTGGGACTTGCCAAGAATGTGGGAGTGTTTGGGGGGGAAATTTGGAGCCTTAAAGAGGAGTTTGAACTTTCAGCTGGCTGTGTGATCTTCGTGCCTTGTCATGGGTCATCACAGTGGCTCTTCGGGTACCTTCAATATGGATGCATCACCCAGAATTCTCAGCAATTCTAAAATTTCAGGGAATTGAAACCCGCACATCTGATGAGCATCCACATTAGGAAAGGTACTGTAGAGTTCCAAGAAGACCTTTTGTGCTGTCTCATTCTTTCAATTATTTCAATAAAAATCCCAGAGATTTCTGGGAACATCTACTGCTAAAAAAGTTATTCTTGCCCTTTAAAAAGGGTGGTAGGGCAGGTGGTAGACTACATGGGTAGTAGGCCACACAACCGATGTCTCAATGTGCATATATCATGCTCGTGTTAAATTGAAAGGATATTGAGAAAACTGGTCATGCAATAATGTAAAATGCAAGACCAACTCTACTATTATTTAAAATGAAGCTGACACTTTACACAGAAGATGCTTAGAGGTAGCAAGAGAAGATTATATACTATGTTGTCTACTTTGTGGCCCCTAAGTGGTCCTACTAGATATATATTGGAATCTGCAGCTCTGTGGTTTATTATAAAGAAAGTCTAAACTCTTCTTTCATTTAGTATTGGCTTATGGGGTAAGGCACTATTCTGTAACTCATCTCAAAGCTGGTCCTAACATTTTATTCTAAAGTGTAAAGTCAGAAGTGTGACTAGCAGAGACTTTAACTGACTGCCCTGGATTTACAGTCTCTTGACAGCAGCCACTTCTTTATGTGGACTGACCCGACATGTTTTTAAGGAGTCCTGATTACTTCCTGAGCATTTACCCTATTGAAGTGCTTCATGAGATGCATTCAGCAGTTGCATTTCTTGGGTCTGAGAAAGCTGTCCTCTTTCATAAAGCTGCGGCCGAGAATGCACCAAACCTTCCATTTAATTCACTGTTTCTGCCAAAGTTAAGCAAGATAAATTGCCTGCTCAGCATTGAGTTTATTAGCTTCCTTGCTGACAAGACCCTTCATCAAATGGTTGCCCAGCTCCCCCCATGCTTTGCAACTTAAACTGAAGTAGCAACTGCTCTTGAAATCCACAAATGAAATCTTAGGTCCTCCTTGTCTGGAGATTCCATTGCTTTTTCCTTTAGTGGATTTTGGCTAGGACTGAAGCACCAGCCCTGATTTATACTCTTTCACCTGAATTGTGTGACACAAGAATCAGCTCCCAGTAGCAGTGTTTTTTCCATGTTGAAATAAGAGTTTGTTCTAAAGCTGCAGACTAGTTTAGATTCGTTTTATGCTAGGAAACATTAGAGAAAAATAATTACGTTTCTTTAATCCTTGAAACCTTTTCTGTCCTTGTCAAGATTTGGAGAAACAATTCTAATCTTTATGTTACATTTGAACTCAGAGTTTGCCACGTACTGTGCTGTGAATAAAGTGTCAACTTGGTTTGAATGGTCTATACTAGGAAAGGTGGCCACAGTGCAGGATATCTGGCACAGATCTGCCTTGAGAGTTTCCTCTCTAATAAAAAAGAATATATGTAGCTCATAGTAAAAGTGATAAAACCTTGCTGCTCTCTGAACTTGTTTACTCTCTGAACAAATATTTAATTACCCAACTAAGTAACTTCATCAATGCAGAGCATCATGGCTAAAACCCAAAGGTTCCTGGACTTGATCAATGGTGTTCAAGAAAGATGTGATGTGGTACAATCAACAAGATTTAAATCCAGCTTTCTAAACTGCTAGGATCTTGGCTCCTTCTAACTTCTGCTGGAAATTATAACAAAACCCTTGCCATATGTACTAGACATGGAGTCTGGCAACACCTTCAAGAAAAACAAATTTTATCAAGGCATAAGCTTCAGTAAGCAATGTATCACTTTTTCAGGGACCTCAGTATAACAGAGTTGAAAGAGACTTTGAAGATCTTCTAGTTCAACTCCCTGCTTAAGCAGGAAACCTCATACCATTTCAGGCAAATGGTTGTCCAATCTCTTCTTAAAAACCTCCAGTGTTGGAGCACCCACAATTCTTGAGGCAAGTCATTCCACTGATTAATTCTTCTAATTGTCAGGAAAATTCTCNTTGGAGCACCCACAATTCTTGAGGCAAGTCATTCCACTGATTAATTCTTCTAATTGTCAGGAAAATTCTCCTTACTTCTAGGTTGTTTCTCTCCTTGATTAGTTTCCATCCATTGCTTCTTGTCCTGCCCTCAGGTGCTTTGGAGAATAGCTTGACTCCTTCCTTTCTGTAGCAACCCCTGAGGCATTGGAAAATTGGTATCATGTCACCCCTAGTCCTTCTTTTCATTAAACTAGACATACCCAATTCCGACAACCCTTCTGTATATGTTTCAGCCTCCAGTCCCCTAATATCTTTGTTGCTCTTCTGTGTACTCTTCTCACCTACCATATTTGCCTTTTTGGATGTTTCCTCCAATGTGAGGAGAGCAGAGGTCAAGTCAACAGAGAGTCAACAGGATCCTCTCAGCATGCCCTCCTAATTTTCACTTCTGACTTGCTTCCCTATTTATTTCAGGTCTGAAAATCTTCTGTCCAGACTATTTTCAGCAAGGTCACCAAATGAGCATCATTGTTCAATAAGGATTTGACACTTGATCTCCGGGTCCCATTTGTGATACCACATAGACTTCTTAAAAATAGAGTATCCCACATTCAAAAGATCTACCTCACTGAATGGTCTGATGACATTAGCCAAAGTTGTCCAGAAGGGCATGTGTTAGGAGTAGCAGCAGCCCCCCCCCCAAAAAAACCCACCCCCAAATAGAACATAACACTGAGCAAACTGAGAATTCAGCCTAGTGGCCAGCTGCAAGTGAAATAAAGAGAAAGAAGAAAAGGTTACGGAGTTAGTGAGAAATGAGAGCAAATGGGACAGAAGCCCCCAACTGATCAATTATAGAAGTGGAGCGAAGCAAGCAAAGGCATCAACTCAATGAAAGAGATTGGGAAAAGAGAGAACTTCACTAGTGGGAATGCTTTTATTTTCAATCAGATGCTGCTGGCAAAAGAAGATGCATTCCAGCCCTTGAAAAAAAAATCCCCTTAAAGTAGAAGCAAAATTGGAAGGCTTTGGCATGGGATCTGAATGCATAACCAGCTTTAGGCTATTTCTTGATTAGTATAACTGCCTCCTAACTCCAAAGTATTTAACATTTATGACCCTCAGGGTAGCCCTTTATTTGTACCTAAACATTCCTTTCTCTTTTTGTTATCTTGCATTTTCAGTATTACTCAATGCTACACTTACTAACCCTGAAACCAAGGAAGATCAACTGACCTACAAAGAAACTAAGAACATAAGAAGAATGGGGGGAAGTGACTACATTGCATCAGTTTAAGTGCTGCCCATTTCATGTGAGGTGGGAACCCTCGGTATCTCAATTTGACCACACCAAATGTACACAGAGATTGGGAGAGACGATCTGATAGACCAGGGTTCCCCAAACTTGGCAACTTTAAGACTAGTGGACTTCAACTCCCAGCTAAGCTGGCTGGAGAATGCTGGGAGTTAAAGTCCACAAGTCTTAAATTTGCCAAATTTGGAGGACTCTGCAATAGATGTATGGCTGTGAATCCATATAGGGCTATATAAATGATATGTTCTTCCTCTTTTTTTGATGGCAAGTTGTCCAAAGATGTAGCATAGACAGAGGAACAATCTTCTTGAAAATGAATTTCAGATGAATAAAATAAATCTTCATATACAAAAAGAGAACAGCTTTTCTTGGATGCGAATAGTGCATTTCATCTGCCAAAATCTCACTTTCAAGGAAAAATGATATGTTATACCCATAGGTTTAAAACAACTGTAATGACTTATTTATTTGTTTAGAAAATGTATGTTACCATCTACTCAGTGGCTAAACATGACCTTAGCGAGGAAGGTCATGTTCAGCATTCAGGAATTCTAGGTGATCGATATAATTTTTTTCTTTCCCATTGTATTCTAAGACCAAATTTCACAGGCCTTGGGCAGGAAAGTGTTTGGTGGACTCTTGCAAGTTGTCTGAATTGAGAGATGATGGTGGTTTTCCCTGGAGCTTCTTTTTGAATTGCATGGCTTGCTTTATCTTAAATTGTGTATATTATCTGCCATCCAGAGTTGTAATAGAGTTCAGAAACTTACAAATTCAAATAAATGAATGAAAAAATACATACTTTTTTGTTCCTGTTTTATTTCTTTTTCCTCATCAGTTTAAGGCCCTGTCACACTGGCCGACGGATGCAAAACGTTTGTAAAAAGGACACAGCGGACGAGAAAAATGTT
>BHFT01018210.1:0-13517 GCA_004320025.1 Laticauda laticaudata | reverse complement strand
GTTAGTAATATGGTTCATGAGTAAATCTGGTTTCCCCGTTGACTTTGCTTGTCAGAAGATCACAAAAGCTGATCACATGATCCTAGGACACTGCAACCATCCTAAATATGAACTAGTTGCCAAGCACCTGAGTTCTGATTGCATGACCATGAAAAATGTTGCAATAGTTGTCAGTGTCATAAGTCACTGTTTGCAGTGCCATTGTAATTTTGCCACTGAATGAACTGTTGTAATCAAAACTGTACTGTAAACCTGTACTTTTTTTAAACTTTAGTTTTTTCTCTGTTTTTGTTTCTTGAACCTTTCCTTTTTTAACTCTGTGAAAATTTCTTAACAAATATAAATTTTAAAAATATCACAAATGTGAGTGCTACTTTAACTGCTCTATATATTCAAGTAATGCACTGAATTCAATATCAGCAATCAGAAATTAGCAAAACTCTGGACATTGTTACTTCCAAATGCTAGTAAAACATGTATGGGGTTTTAGAATACATACCTGGGGAAAAGAAGAACTATATGTATTATCAAGTTCAGCAGTGATAAATTTAGACTAACCTAGAATCATTATTATCATCTATTTGTAACATAGTTCAGCAGAATCAGATAATATTATTCTCCTGTATGAAGTGTGTAACTTGCAATATTTTCATGTATACCTCTGATAAAATGATCTTTATGCAGTACAAGTTAGCTTGACAGAGAGACTGTATATCCTTTCGTTTTGATATGCTGTCTTTCTGCTTGCCTACCTGCTTGCCTCTGGGCTTACAGATAATTGCAATTGCAATATTCCAAAAACTGGATTAAAAGCAATGCAGAAAAAAGAAAACAAATCAATAACATCATACAACCCATTGTTTACACCAGCAATATTCACCAATACAACCACAAATCAAAAGATGTACCACCATGGGAGAGAAGAGGAACACAATTTTGCAGGCCTCAGGGCATGATGAAATAACCATGTTTTAATGGCATTCCTAAACTAGTAAGAAAACAGCATCTGGTTATTCAGAAGAATGCTTTTTCATAAAACAGGAGCAGTGAATGAGAAAGCTTTACCATTTAGCTCTGCTAAATCTGTAAATATTGTGCTTTAAACTATCTGTTTAAATCAAACCCTTACCCTTTTTAGAAAAAAGTCAACTTTGTTCAGTTTTGGTGAACATGTAAGAAAAGAAAACAATATTATAATCAAATATGTTGGAGTTTGCTTTGCATTCTTGTGCTTGGAAAATTCTGAATAGTTGAAAAGTGTGCATTCTTCATTTTGAATCTAGTTTTCCCAAAGCAAATCTAGTGTTCTCTCTGGGTTCTTCTTGTATGGAAAGCACGCAGCTACCCCAGCACTCTGATATTTCAACTTTGCACGTTCTAGCTTCACACTCCCTTCTCTTCTCTAGAATTCATTTTATTCCAATAATAGAAGACATACTGCTCAGGATTTCTCCATGTACAGTGATCTATAAAAGCAATCACCTCTCCCTAGCCCTCCAACTGAAAGAGACAGAAAGTCTAGTTCATTAACATAAAGCTAATCAGCCAAACAAACACATGTGTCATGACAGCATTTGCTTGAAATAACGGGAAAAAGATTGTTTTATTCATCCTCAGTTCTGCCCCTGCCGGCAGTAATGGCAACCACAAACTGGCAGGTGGTTGCTTAAGTCCCAATTATCACATCATTTCGTGCAACAAGGCCTCCCCTCAACCCCCCCCAGACTGAAGATATTTCTAGCTCTGGGTTCAGCAGGCAGGAAGCAGAGAGATGTTTTAAAAAGTTAGATTGCTTTAAATGCACAGAAGGAAGGAATGCAGCCTGAGTGACCTTGGATTCATCACCAGCTTTACGTTGATAATATGAAGGAGGCATCATGTGCAATAAATAATGCAGCCTATCGCCTTACCTCTAACTTTATCTTCAGCTATAAATGTGCGATACAAGTAAAACATGAAAAGGGAAAAATACACTGCAGCAACAAATCCAGAGGATTGTGGGAATTTCAAAGAACTGAGAACATACATCAGGCCCAAAGTCTTGTCTTCAGAAATAAAGTATCCTGAGAGTAGAAGATCCTCGAGATCATAAATCAATACTTAGAACTGGGCAGGTCATCAAATAGCTCTGCAATATTCCTGGCCAATTTTCCTCACTATGATTATACTGTATTTCTATTGTTATTATTTAATATATGATGAGAACATGACAGAAGAGAAGTAAACATATATAAATAATCAATGTAACTGTATTCAAAACTACAGGTTTATGGCAGTGGTCACATAACTGGATATCCAATTCAGCTATCCAGGTTATCAGGTTATCCAAGCAGTTGCCCCTGGCATTGCTTCATGCAGTTAATAGTTTGCATATCAGCCCCACAGCTGCAGTAAGGGGAATCTTTCCACCCCACTGATACAAGGCAGAGGCAGTTTTTTTCCAGTATTACACCTATTTCTGTTCAATTTCAACCAGACAGAGCAAGGACTAATTAAAATTAGTGATTATTTCTAAATGTACATCTATTTTTATAAATCAGCATGTACCAGCTAAATGAAAATATGTTATCTTCTAAGCATTTACCCCAAAATAGTTCCTCTCCAGCATCCCTCCAGCTCTCTTGACAATATATGCTCAGAATATTATTCAAATAATGCTTCATATGTACATAATGTGTTTTCGTTCATATATGAATGCACCTTATTCATACATTTGAGGAAAGAAATCTATCGATAACAAAAAGTAACAGTACCTTTCCTTTCCAAATATTTTTCCAAAGCTTTGGAGACCAAGAGGAAAAAGAAGTTGCCATATATGTACATATCCAAGCTGCAAAGAGTAAATGATAGCGCAAATAAAGGGAAAGAGGAAAAACATGAGGAAAGAAGAATGGCAGTTGAGCAGAGGGCACATATCAATGTGTGCCTCCATCTTTTCTTAATGAGTAGGTATTTGGATAGGTGCACATCACCAAGAATACCAAAAATGAGACACCTCTTTTTAATTAGTATGATATTCATGAGGAAAATGCATGAACAGAAAAAGGAAATAAATATAATGTGACTTGAAGACTTTGAGCACTAAATACTCCAAATCATTTGACTGCATCTGATTTTTTCCTCTAGCCAGCTAGAAATAGAGAATATGAAGGAAGAAGCAGGTAGCAGTAGTTATTATAAGATTATATAAAATACTCTCTAAGGTCAATCCATAAACATTCATGAAAGCTGAATACAGATGCTACAAAGCTACAAATGCTACAAAGAATTATGATATTGGGAAACAAGGCATTGCATCATCATCATCATCATCATCATCATCATCATCATCATCATCATTATTTTGCAATACTGACAGAATTGTTAAAATGAACAATCCAGGCATTCTTCTAAACCTACAGGATTATAATAGCTTTCAACCAGTCCTAGCCCAACATTTGTATACTAATCACACCCAGCATTCCACATATCTATTTTCAGTAGGATAACTAACTTGTTTTATTCATTTCAGTACTACTGGAATTCAACTAACTTTGTCCAGATTTGTCCCAAAATTTTTATTAACCAGACTTTTATGTCTCTAGCAAGAAATATATCTTCATATCTAATTATAAAGATTTTTAATTAGATATGCCTAAACAAATGCAGTATTAGCATTGCTTGCTACAGTAGCTGCAAATGCAAATGAACCTGCCACACACAGCACCCATTACTGCATATGCAGCGTAATGTGAACACAGATAATAAACCAAAACAATGCCAACATATGGAGGCAGCTGGTATGATTTTGCATAATCTGTTTGTTGACTGGACTTGTGCATGCTGGCCCCACAACTGCCTTTAAGCCAAAAAATGAGTTCAAAAGTTTTCCCCTCAACTGAGCTGACTATCAGCCATATGTCTCTCATACCAAACCACCTTTCAGACCATTACAATGTTCACAATGTAGCTGTCACCTTAAATAAGGGTCAGGAATGGTCTATGAAGCACCAAGACGGGGTACAGTATATCACATTCCACGTTACATCTGTCCAGTCCACTGAGAGACAAGTTAACAGTAGAAAGGAAGCCTTGGAATGCTCAGAAGTACTGAATACACAGTATATCATTCACTAAACCAAAGTAAAGACACCACAACACTAATTCTCACTCATGGGGTTTGTCCTCTGATTCTGTTCAGCAGCCCAGAGTAATTCCAATTAATTATAAGAAATCTATTTACATAAAACAATATCTACATTTAGGGCTGACTGGAGACCTCTTAGGGACTTTTTGCTTGAAATGAAAAAGAAAATGGACTTATGATTTGTGGTTTTGATTAGGGAAAAAACAAGCCTATAACTAAGTATAATAGAAAAACTAAGCCTTTTTCTAATCCTAAAGGAAGAAACAATTTTGAAATTGTACTGTTAGCTACAGAGGAAATTGGAAGCTTTTTCTTTCTTTTCTTTATTTCTTTCTCTCTCTCTCTCTCCCTCCCTCCCTCCCTCTTTTAATTTGTGTTAGTTTTCATGTTCTTTATTAAACTTTTAATGGAATTTATTTTAAAAAGGACTCTGGTATTGAATTGATGTGCTCTCATGATTTGTTACTCCACTTAGCAATGTCTTAGTTAAAAGCTTAGTTAAAACTCTTGCCTAACCTCTGCATTCCCCAACTTTGACTGCTTTATGTCTGCCTACTGTTTCAGCTGATTGGATTGCCACAAAGTCATGCTCTTTTGACTTTTGACACAACACATTTGAAATCCTGCATATTCTATCACAATCCAATTAAACTATCAACCTTCAACAAATTATTCTATTTTACCTGAATTTCTCTACATATTCTATTTTCCTGAGCTGTCCTCATGTGACTGTAATTATTCAGACATTAATTACTACACATGTGCTCTATATAGGTGCATCCTATAGTGAATTGAACATTATAATTAGGAAAAATTAGTAAGTTTGCTTATTGCTACTTCAACATTTCTTAAATATTGAAGAAACAGCATTAGTTACTGATTGTTTTTGACCCAATTTAAGAAGCTGCTTTTAACCTTTAAAAAACTAATTGATTTAGACTGTTCATTGCAGAACTATTTATTATTATATACAGTTAGTAAGATTTATAGAAGCTTTTGAGAGCACAGTTGCTTTCAGAGACCATCTTAATTGGCATTCATCATATCCAAATTATGGAATTCCCTTCATGATCTTTGCTTTTAGAAAAATCTACATTAAAGTGTTCTCATTTTGTCTTTTAAATATAAGTAATGCCTAATATTTTATCAGTGTCTTCATGGTTTATATTGCTATGATTTTGTTACTTTATTTTAATCTTTGTAGTGCACCAATGATATTATAGCACAGGAACTCAACATAAAACCATTTGTTTAATAAAATTCTAAATAAATGGCAATTGCTATAACTATCATGAGTGCTCAAAGAATTTTTAGAAAAATTCATATCTAAAGCAGAAGTGGGCAATTAATTTTCCCAAGGAGGCTATATTAGAAACTGGGACCATTGTGAAGGCTGCTGTCACCTCCCTCCTGCCACAGCCACTGCCCATTGTTGCCTCTTATAGTTGCTGCTACAGGCCAGGTAGGGATAGTCAAAGGGGCAAATGTGACTCATTGGCCATAAAATGCCCAGGTCTGATCTAACGAGTCCAGTTTAAATAATGTTGCAACTTATAATCAGCATAGAAAATTGCTGGAAGAGCCCTACCATTAAGGGGATTGAAATATATGGCTATGGATTCCTAAAGCCTGGGCATTTGCAAAATTATTCTTATATTCTGTAGGAATGCTGCTGTGAAATTTTCTGCAAAATCCACACCGCCTTGTTCCTAACCTAGATTGATAATATTCAGTGCTAATATTAATATTATTGCTGCTGTTGCTGCTTTTAATTCCACCAAAAATAATCACTAGAATGTTAAAATGGCATCAGACCTCAGAAATCATTTTGGGACCTTGACATAACAGAAATCACAAAATTGGAAATGCAAAAGGGTGCTTTCTAATCATCCTAAACTACAGCCAAGACTTTCTATTTTAGGAGAAGTCACTTCAGGAGGGATCAATTTGGAACAAACCAATGATTGCATGGGATCACAAAGCCTTTGTTATTAAAATAAAAAATAAAGGTTCACTCAAGGGTTATACTAGGGAGACATATAGATACAAGATGTTGCTATATAATTTCTACAGTCAGAATGGGATTTCAAGACTGAAGTATTTCTAGATCCAGATGAACAGAAATTTAATATTTCAAACAATCTAAAGTATTTCAAATACTAGAGTCACCAAGGATAGCCAAAGTTTGAAGTTGCAGCTGCAGAGACAGTACAAATGATGTCAGGATCAGCCAGGAACTGGGGATCTCTGAATGACATTTGTTATATACCTTACAAGGCTTCAGATGGAGCCTTTTCCCAGCTGTTAGACTACAATTGGGATGATGAATTGGAAGAGTTCTGCTGTTGTCAATGTGCTTTTTTCTCTTGGTGAATGGAGTTATTTGTCCTTGAGTGTCTGGGGTTATGGAAGGATTGTTTTTTTAATCCATGTCAGACATGAAGAATCAGGATCACACATAATTTCTACTTCAGAAGAGTCATTGCTCAAGTTCAATTAACAGTCAGCGCTATTTTGGTTCGAGATAAAAGTTAATGGAATTCAACAGGGGCCTGGGCTTAGAGCGTTCGTGGACACATTAGGATTCTAGGCTGAGCTCTCTCTTGACTCTGCCTCTGGGTTCTACCAACTCATCTCTTACATAAACTACCAGGGTCATTTGTGTGGGATCAACGGCTCTATAAATCATATAAACAAATAAAATCCTGTCATTCCCAAACAAAGAGAAAAAAAATGATGCTATAAATATTCTCCAGACAAGGTTGGCATAATAGTTGTTTGAATTATCATATATAGTCAGTGTAGTGTTGATTATTCCAAAACTGCCACTTGACCATACTTTTTAAAAATTATTATTATTTCATTACATTATCAATAGCATGGGGAATTTACTTACAATAGAGGAAGTAACTTACAATATCATGGGGAAGAGACAGGATTTTTCCCCTTAATCTTGGATATTTAAAGACAAACCAAAATCTTTTTTTATCTTTTTTATAGATTCCTATAAGAAAGGCTCCTTCAAGTAGAGAAGGATACACAAGGGAATTCCCCAAGAATTAAAAAAAGGCAGCTTCCTCAGTCTGGACTTTCCAGAGATGTTGTAACTATCATATTGTCCTGGCTGTACAATCTCAAGAGCTGATGTGGTTCCCATCTTCAAAAACTGAAAAAAAACAGACCCAGGAAACCATAAACCAATCAGCCTAACATCAATACCTGGGAAGATACTGGAAAAGATAATAAAAGAAAACAGATTCTGCAACACTCTAGAAACAAGTAAATAATAGTAGCAGTCAGCACCGGGTTTATATAACAATAGATCATGCCAAATCAAATCCTTCTTCAACACAGTGCCTAAATTAGTAGAACCAGCAAAATACTGTGGACTAAATGATATTTAGATTTTCAGCAAAGGAGCGTGTTGACTGAAGTAGACACCAAGAACCTAACTTCTTAGTAGGACTAGAAAAAAAATGAAGATAGATTGCTACCCTCACCATAGATGGATTTAGCAACTGCTGGCAAACCATGAATCAAACGAAATAGTCTTAATGGGCCTCAAGTCTAACGATGGAGAGAATAAGGTAGTCGTGGGTGCACAAGGCTCGCCTTAGCGGCCCAGTTAACTTCTTCAATATGTCTTATTTTAAAGCTTGACATTAATGAGGGATAATAAGAGGGAATTACCAGATTGCAGAATGATACTAACTGCAGGATAGCTAACACCAAGAAGATAGGCTCAAGATCAGATGGATGCTATTGACATACTAAGAACTCTGTCCCATACCTAACAAAATGAATTCAATCTAGGAAAAGTAAAAATCCTGCATTAAAGGCAAAAAAACCAAAAGTAACACATAGACGTTGGTTTGAAACCAGGCTCAATAAAAGATAGTAAACTGTGAGAGGGAATTCTTGGAGTCTTAGTGGACAACAGCTAAAATATGAGCCAGCAGTATTGTTCGAGCTGCCAAAAAAGCTAAATGCAATCCATAAATTGTTATTACGGGGGATAAGCTACAGATCAAGGGAAGTACTAATAACCATTCTATACAAGCCTTTAGTAAACACCACACCATACGAAGTACTGATCCAGTTTTTGCTTCACATCACATATAAAAAAACATGTTTTGGAACTTCCGAGAAGAAGAGTGACAGAGAGAGTACCATGGATATTAGGGGATGTGAGGCCTAAAACCTACGAATGACGAGTTGCAGGAACTGGGCTTGGCTAGTCTAGTAAAGAGAAGGACCAGGGGAGACATGATAGCGGTCTTCCAATATTTGAGGGGGTGCCACAGGGAGTAAGGGATCAAGCTATTTTCTAAAGCTCCTGTAGGCCAGACAAGGAATAATGGATGGAAACCGAACAAGGAGAGATTTAACTTGGAAACAAGGAGAAACTTTCTGACAGTGGGAACAATCAACCAATGGAACAGCTTGCCCTGGGAGGTTGTGGAAGTGCCATCACTTGAGACTTTCAAGAAGAGATTGGACTGCCATTTGTCAGAAATAGTATAGGGTCTCCTGCTTGGGTGGGGTGTTGGACAAGATGACCTACAAGGTCCCTTCTAACTCTGGTTATCTATGAATCTGTATCTGTATCTCAACATCTCTGAGAATGGCAGGTTGGGAAAAATTGAGATAGCTGTCATGTTAAGGCCAGTAAAATTTTGATTAAATATCTCATTTAACCATGATCACTTGGTAATCTTGAGCCAATTCCATCCTCTCAAACAAGCAGCCTTTATGGATTAAAGAAAGGAAGGAAAAGCTTCATATCCACTGTTCTGAGTTTTGAATTAAAAAGATGAAACTAAATTTAATAAAGAGTGCTAGCTTGGTGTAGTGATTAAGGCATAAGGCTAGCAGATAGTTCTAGTGAAGTTCTAGTTCCACCTTAGGCACAAAGCCAGAGGACAATGGCAAAATGCTTGTGAAATCTTGCAGAGAGAATTGCAGGACCGAATCCAGGCAACTGACAGGATTCAACTAATTTATAAGCACACAAAGATTTGAACCATGTGTTTAGAATGTTTGATTTGCATAATTTATAACAAAAAGCAGTCTGGTTCCCTTAAGATACTTCCTGGGACCATTCATGTCCAGCTAATATAACCAAGATATAAATAAATGCAATAAAACATTTCCCTACAACTAATACCACTATTTGAGTATTCAGCCAAAATGTCAGATCTATTTACAATGCAGCCTTCTCTTCTTTTTAAAATCAATCTTAGTAGTGCTTTGAAAATATTTGACAATAACTGGGAAAATGCAATATATTCCTTGTATGATGTCAACTCTGGCCTTAACTACTTGGCCTCGTTCCTCCTTATTTGGCCCTCTTCCAATCACTATTTTTGGTTGAGCCCCACCATCATAATGTTGTCACTACTCATTAAGTAAGTAATAGAAACTGCTTCTGGATCAGTTGTGCTATGGGTTTGTCCCCATCTACTCCCAATTAAGTTGAGACATGTCTACAAAACAGCTCTGAAATTCACTAAAGAAAACTAGTGCTCTTTCTTTCCTAAAAGTTGTAAGCAAATTAATCTATTCCCCAGTTTCTACAAGGAGATAGTCTAATTCACAAATAAATACAGAGTCCTTTTTTAAAAGGAATATATTTCCAGGCTTCCAAAATGGCTGTTCATAGTATATTATTTCATTCAATAGAGTACACAATAAGAGGAAGTACAAAACAAAAGATTATTTGTTATTCATGACTGCCTCAAATTGGTAAAAAAGGAAAGGGAAGGGATGGGGGAAGCGTTTGGCATGCTAAAGTTGAATTATTCCAAATTTCAAAAGAGCTGAATTGGGGGGTGTAAAAAGGATCTGCCTTGTCCACTTCAAGGAATTACTTGTTCATTGCTCATTACAGCTTGATAAACTCCCCCAATCTACAGTACTGAAATTGCAGGTCTACTCTCAGAGTGAATCAATAATTGGGAACTTTTAAATTCTGTACCTCATCATTCAGCAACAAGTACTCACTATAAAATAGTTTATTCATTTATCCTTTTAATGCATTTATATACCAACATCCAAATCATGCTGGATGGGGAATTTTGACAGTTGAAGTCCACACATCTTAAAGTTGCCAAGGCCAAGAAACACTGGTCTAAATCCTTAAACAGAACAAGAAAAATATGAAAAATGTGAGATAAATTTAGTGTTTTGAGAAGAATATGAATATCAATAGCAGGGTTGGATGTCTTCTAATCCAAACCAGGAATTGAAATAAAAAGGAAAAGTGATCATATTTTCTTTAAAAAAGAAAATACAAAATTATAATCAACATTGTATCAAAGAACTACCTAGCAATGTTTGAAATTATTTTGAAAATTTCAATATAAGAGAAATTAAATTACTATGTCATTCCCTTTAGAAAGTCATCAACTTTTGTTTTTTTTTATTTACAGTACGTGTGTGTGTGTGAGAGAGAGAGAGATTCTCTTTAATCTCTAATAATATCACCTGTTCTTTTATTTTTGTGTATATAATCACATTTTTCATTTTTTCATTTTAAATATGGATTCTCTATATATGTAATAGAATGATATTTGAATGCTAAACTGAGTATTAATGGAGTTTCTTAATCTATCAGCAATATTAGTAAATAGGTAAAGTATTTAAAGATATAAAAGTTTTACATATTTGTTAAATGGTACATGTCAAAATTAATTGGGATTGGGAAAGTGGGCAAAATAAAATTTATGAGGTTTGTCTTAATGTAAACAGGTCATAAGAATTTAAAAAACAAAATGTAATTTTAGCATATTTATTAAGGGAAGATATTACTTAACAACATCAATTAAAGGTAGTGGTGGTGGTGGTAATGGTGGAGGGGGAGGCAGAGGGGGAGGGGAGGAGGAGGAGGAAGAGGAAGAGGAATTTTATCTACAGGAGACTTATTTAACAGGATAAATGAATGGCCATTTTGGTTTGAAAAGGATTTCCAGCTGATTTACAGCAAGATATTACTGATGCAAATGATTATATTTAAATTTATGTGCTACTGTAAAATAGCAGAGACTGTAATAGGAAGGTTAATATTTATGATCAAAAATTAAATTCTCATATTTTATTACTATTTTCAGCACTTAAATAAGTATATTTATGATAAACTGATAATAAAAAGAGATGTTGGATCCTGAACTTGATAGAATTATAATGGTTCAAAAAGGAAAGGAAAGAAAAAATAATCCCAAATGCTAATAAGGAAAACAATGAAGATTTATATGGAAGAATAAAATTTAATAGATCCCTGGCATTTAATGTATGCAACTAAAAGAGAATATATATTTCAGTCAAATGTGCACCAGAATTTTTTTATGCTTTATTATTTCTTAATATGATTCTTATATCATCAAATTTGGTGATGTAATATGATGGTGTAATATGAATGTTTGTTATGTATCTTGAAATACTTTGAAATGTATATTTCAGAAATGTATTTAGATATCAAGAAATTGGTATTTTAATGTTTCCTTATTGAATGATAATGAATTTGTACAAATGTGGATGGAAACTTCACGATATTTTGATTTAAATTCAGAAATATCAAGTGCCCAATTTTTTTTTAATGGGAAACATATAAAGCATATATTTGAAATAGAATTATTGATTATGTATCATACAAAAACACTCAAAATTAAAGGAAAAATAATCTGAAGGATGAATTGAAACATTTATTAGCAGAGACAGTTAGATGCCCACTTACTTTTGTACAGAGAAATGCAAAAAAAGAAATTTGAATTAACTAATATAATACCATAGTAAATAGAATTTAAACTAACATGTTTAGACAAAGATACTTGGAAGGTATTTCTAAGACCTTGGCTAACTGTTTAAAATAAAATAAAAATAAGGCAATTATTTCAATTATTAGAGGTAATAGAAATAAAATGTAAAAAAACTTCAATGGATATAAATTGTAATTTTTTAAAGAAAGTTATTCAGAATTCTCGAGTAAGACCTTTTTAAATAAAATTAATTTACCACATTTAGGTATACACAAAACATAAAAATACCCTCTTTTGATGCCAAAACTTTACAATGTATAAAGAGATATTGAATAAGGGAATTTTACCACCAGCTTTTAATTACACTTATATTAAAGTTATACCGAAAGCAGGCAATGCTTTCACAGAGTGCTTGTTATCATCTACTCAAGATGATTAATATTGATTTAAAAACTTTAACAGCATGTTAGTAAATAGATCACAGCAAGTAATATTATTTATTATTAAAATGATCAAGCAGAGTTTATAAACTCTTTTTAGAGTTTTATAAACTTTACAGTTTTATAAAAACTAGGTGAACAGGAACCAACATTAGGTTAAACGTACTTTAGATCTAATGGGCTTGAATAAAATAGAAGTATTTCTATTCCACTATTGATGCAAAATATAGATGCCTTTAGCAAACTGGCAGGCTACTCTATTAACTGATCCAAATCAGAATTAATGTCAATAGGTGCAAATTGTGTTACCTATCCATTTAAGGAATGTCAATTCCATATTTCCACTGAATCCATTAAATATTTACGTGTGCATATATAAAGGATTAAATTCAATAATATGTAGTAAAAGTATAGACTGTTTTTTTCAGATATTGATAGAGGGGAGTTATTAAACCCTACCCTCTTGGGAAGGATTGAACTCTCAAATTGAAAATTGCCAGATTAATTTATATTCTGAGAGGAATTTCAGTTTATACACATATTTCCAGAAAATTAATTACTTGTTTAGAAATTTTTTGTAGGATTTTTATTTTTACAGAAAATGTGATTAGCAGTTAAAGAGGGAGGTTTTGGTTTTCCAAATCTGAAGCTACTGTATATCATCATGCTTATTGATTGTCAAGTATTAAATACTGAAAGCCAATTGATTTCAATAATTTTGGAATATACAGTAAATATATATAAAACAATCTTGGTTGGATAAATGGTATTAAGATTTAAATATACAAAAACTGTGATATCTCTGGAATCAGTTATGTCAGTTAGAAAACTATGAAAGGAAATGTCTAATAAAAATGCCTAATAAAAAATAGTTGATCTTTTCCCCATGTTAAATTGATTGTATGGTTGGGCAAGCCCAACCTTACAAAAATTGTGTAAAAGATGGTGATATGGAAAAATAGAAAGTAGGGATATTGACTTTGGACCAACTGATAGATGATGAAGATTTTTAACATATTCCGCGTTAAGAGACAAAGATCATCTATCAACTCTAACCTAATAGCAATATTTATAATTATAAAATGCATTAACAACATTATTTGGACCAGCAGGATTTAAAGGTGTTCTATATATAAATGGGTGACTCCAAATCTACAAATCTGATTGGCCAAGAAAACTAAGCATTGGATTGGTTCA
>BHFT01018207.1:0-30926 GCA_004320025.1 Laticauda laticaudata | reverse complement strand
AACATTTTTCTCGTCTGCTGTGTCCTTTTTACAAACGTTTTGCATCTGTCGGCCAGTGTGACAGGGCCTTAAGATTCAACCTTCAAAGGCTCTGGATGGCGCCAATGTGTGGGAAAAGTAGTTTGGTCTAATGGGTAAGGTACCAGGATAAAAAGTAGGAGATGCTGAGTTCTAACCCCACTTTACATATGAGAGGTGGCTGGATGATTTTGGGCCATTCACCAGGAGAAGGCGAGTTCTAGTCCTGCCATAATCAAGAAAGTTGTCTGAGTGACTTTGAGCCAATTACCAGGAGACTGTGAGCTCTAGTCCTGCTTTAAGGCATGAAAGCTAGCTGGGTGATTTTGGGCCTTTCACCAGGAGACAGTGAGTTCTAGTCTCACCTTCCTCAAGAAAGTTGGCCAGGGGATTTTGAGACAATTACCAGAAAATGATGAGTTATAGTCCCACCTTAGACATGAAAGCCAGTTGGGTGACTTTGGACCTTTCACCAGGAGACTGTGAGTTCTAATCTTGGAGATATGGAGTTCCAGAGGGCAGGTGATGAGATTGGAAAGGTGTCCTTTGATGGCATTCTTTAACTGATGAAATCTCAGTTGTCAATTAATTCCATTTCAGTCAATGTTTAAACATCTCACAAGGAATTTTCTAATTTCTTTTGCAAATCTGCATTGAGGTTAAGAAAGAGAATTTGCTGCAGAAATCATTTTGAAGAACAGAATTTGAGTATGTGTAATAGGAGCACAATAATGGTCTTGAATTAGTTAGTTTTAAAATGGACAAGAGATCAGTGTGAACACCCTTCTTTAGCACCAATAGCTCAGGATTGAATTCTGGAGTCCTTGTTGCTCTCTGAGCTTGGTAGTTGTTGTTGGGTTTTGGGTTTTTTTTGCAGATGTTTCATTACCCAACTATGTAACATCATCAGTTCTAGAAGAGAGTGAGGTTAGGTCTCTGTTTATGTAGGCTCTTTTTTATTGTTCGATACCTCAATCAAGGAGCTACCAACTTAGACAAACAAGCTATCTATAAACAACAGTGAAGGAACCACCAAGAACTCTCCTACCAGGGGTGGGCTTTAAAATTTTTAGTGAAGGATTCTCTGCCTGGTTGCTGGGTGGGCATAGCCATGGTGGGCATGGCCTAGTCGGGCTCCTGCACCATGGCGAAAATGGCTTCCCCAGGCTCCGGAGGCTCTCTGGAAGCCGGGAGTGAGATTTGGGGGTTCTCCAAACTGCACAGAATTTTAGCTAGGGGCTCTCCCAAACCCCTACGAATCCCCAGCACCCTATCCTGCCTCCTACCAACAGGACAAGCCACTGTATAAGAATAAATCTCACCACCTTCTGGTGGTGTCACCTTGTTGGGTAATGAAACCTCTGCAGAAAAACCACCCAGCTTAAAGAGCACCAAAGACTGCATCTTCCTTAGCTCTACAATACACCACCCTAGTTGTTACCAATTTCCATATTTTAATTTCTTCCCAATGGAAAATTTCAGGTGTAACATTATCCAGGGTTTTCTTTTTTTCAAAAGTAGTTGCATGAAGTGGTGAATTGCTACCGGTTCAGCCCGGTTTGCCTGAACCGGTAGTAAAGAAAAGAAAACTCCGATGATCAGCTGAAAGGAGAAAGAAGAGACCAGCGGAGGATCGGCCCTCCCACCGGCCCTTGCGCTTTTCTCTTCTTTATCCTCTCAGCTGATTGGCACAGAAGAGCCTCAGCCAGTGTGGGAAAGCCGTGCAGCACCGAACCGGTCGGGAAAACTGGTAGAATCCCACCACTGTTGCACTACCATCCCTAACAAAGGGGAATTCTTGAATGATCCCTGAGGATTTTTTTTTCCTTTTTCCTGGAGAAATTTACAAAGCTCATCTTTTTTCCCTGCACATTTGGTGGTGCATTGGGGAAAGACATTAGGCCTTGAGCTTCCAAGTTCCAGTATTATGTTATGATAGGTGGGGGGGGAGCAGGGGTGGGTCTTTTGCTGGTTCTGACCAGTTCTGGACAACCAGAAGCAGAAATTTTGAGTAGTTTGGAGAAACAGCCAATCCCACCTCTGAATGGCCCCTCCAACCCCATCTCTTCTCTGCCTCCTATCGAGTCCCAGCTTCTCAGCTGGGTCTCCTTTGGTTGCCCTGCACAGGAGAACAGAGCTGGAAAGCAGGTTAGTGGGGTGGGGAGGGAAGGGGGATTTTGCAGTGTATCCTTCCCCTGACATGCCCATCAAGCCACGCCCACCAAGCCACACCCACAGAACTGGTAGTAAAAAAAAATTTGAGTACCGCCACTGCGGGGCAGCTTCTTAAAATCCAGTTTTGTGACTTTTCCTTGGTACCACAGAAACACTCTTACTGCTTGCATGCTATAAGTAGTCCTCAACCTATGGCCACAAGTGAGCCCAACATTCCTGTTGCTAAATGAGACAGTTGTTCAGTGAATTTGGCCTCATTTTGTGACCTTTCTTTCCACATTCACATAAGTGAATCACTGCAGTCATTAAGTAAGTAACATGGTTGTTAAATGAACCTTAACACTGACCTTGCTTTTCTGAAGGTCGCAAAAGGGAATCACATGACCCCAGGACACTGCAACCATCATAAATATGAGTCAGTTGCTGAATTTTGATCACGTGACCAGGAGGATGCTGCAATGGTCATAAATGTGAAAGATGTCTAGAAGTCCCTTTTTTCAGTGCCATTGTAACTTTAATCGGTCACTAAATGAACTGTTGTAAGTCAAGGATTACCTATAAAAAGAAACCAGTTGCTTATCTACTCCAAACAATTCAATGGGAATTGGATTCCAGTCCAATCTTGGAACTGATCGGAAATCTTAATTCAGGTGAGGCTTCTGTATTAAACTTGATTTTACCATCAATACTCTCAATTGTCTGAAACATTCTAGATTGCCTTGAAATTTTATGTATATATATATATGTGTGTATATATGTGGCTTTGTTCTGACAAACAATTCTGAAGAGTGCATGTTTTCATTAACGTTGAGGGGGCCATTAAATAGAAAAATGAGGGCCCTGAATTGTTTTTAAGGAGATGCAAAAGGAAGAAAAATTGAAATAAACATGTTGTGCCTCAGGGCTACATTGTTTTTAGGAATGAAGGAAAGAGGAGTTGAGTGAGGGGGGGAGTTTGTTTGTTTTTAAAAAGAAGACTAAAAAGAATTGAAGAAGAAAGAAAAGATGAATAAAAAGTTTGCCAGCAAGGGAAGGTTGCATGTAATTCGTTTGTGCCTATGTAGAGATTCTAGACTGATTTCCCCTTTTTCACTCCACCCCCAAGTTCGGCCATTCCTTCCGCTGTCACATCACCTACATCAATGATGGCAAACCTTTTTGTTGTGTGCCGAAAGCATGCATGCGCCTCCCAGCTGGTTTTCGGCCTGTTTGAGGCCATTTTTGTCCTCCCGGGAAGCCTCGGCAGCTTCGGGAGGCCGAAAACGGGTATTCCAGAAATACCAGAAATGCCTGTTTTCAGCCTCTGGGGGGGTCTCCGGAGCCCAGGGGAGGCTGTTTTCGCCCTCCCAGAGGCTCGGGGAAAGCCTCGGGAGCCTTGGGATGCTGAAAATGGGCCCGTTTCAGCACTTCCAATATTTCCAGAAGGCCCATTTTTTGGCTTCCCGAGGCCGCAGAGGCTTCCCTTGAGCCTCTGGGAAGGTAAAAACGGGCTGAAAAATCAGCTGGGAAGCACACACATGTACAGTGCAGATAAATTTGGCTGTGGCTCATGTGTCCACACAAATGGCCCTGCATGCCACCTGAGGTAGGCATTCCATAGGTTTGTCATCACAGACCTTCATCATGCTGGATATGTTTTCAAATGAATATAGATATCCCAGCTATCTCTGAATAATTTGCTCATAAAAGTAGCATCAATCATTCGTTCTGGACCATTAAAGGAGAATCAGCCTCGCAAAATCTTGGTCAATCAGGAGCTCTCAGAATAAATGAGTGTCTTTGGGCTTCTGAGAATAATTATATTGCTCCATTGATGAATTAGACAAAGTCTAAAACTGAGAAACAGAACAAGTACTTTATGGTGGTGTTCACACAAGCAGAAAGGACATAACCAGGTCAGTTAAAGAACACAGCTTGATAGGTTTAAACCTCAGTGAGCTTCTTGTGGCTCCAAGGGTTGCTATAAGGCCCCTTCATTTGTATACTTCATACTTGAGCATCTATTGAGATTCTCAATCCTCCAGGTCATGGTTATCCCAAAAGTGCTCTCCCCCCCGCCCCCCCGCAGATGGCCACTGGATTTTCTTGGTGTTTTCTTTGAAAATGTTTTGCTTCTCATCTGAGAATTGAAGAAGTTTCCTGAAACTTCTTTTTCAAGTTTCCTGAAAAACGTTTTCAAAGGGGAAAAAAAATAGTCTAGTTAGCTTTTGCAAAACTTTTGCAAAAGTGAAAGTATATAAAACAAACCCATATTAAATATGCTGCAGTCCATTTGCTTTGAAAGGTCTGTACTCCCCTCGATTTATATACTGCTTCACAATGCTTTACACCCTCTCTAGTCAACCTCTTGCCCCCCAACAATCTGGGTCCTCATTTGACCCACCTCAGAAGGAGGGAAGGCTGAGTCCATTTTGAGCCTGGTGGGATTCGAACTGCTGGCAGTCAAAAAGAATTAGCCTATAATACAGCATTCTAACCACTGTGCCACCACGGTTCTTATAAGAATGTCAAAAGAGCTTTGATGAGCTGGAAGAGTTTATGTTTTCTTTCTTCATCTGAGAAGTATCTTGTTTTCCTTTATTATTTATTTATGTATTCAATTTATATGCTGTTCATATTAATAAGTGGCAACTCTGGGCAGCTTATAACCAAGCAGCAAGATTAAAAACATTAAAATCATAAATAGGGACCTTGGAGGTCTTCTAGTCCAACCCCCTGATCAAGGAGGAACCCAATGCCATTTCAAACAAATGGTTGTCCGATCTCTTCTTAAAACCTTCCTATGATGGAGCACCCACAAGTTCTGGTGGCAAGCTGTCCTGCTGATTAATTGATAACAGATAACAGAGTTGGAAGGGACCTTGGAGGTCATGTAGTCCAACCCCCTACTCAGGCAGGAAACTTTACACCACTTCGGACAAATGGTTATCCAACATCTTTTTAAAAAACTCCCAGTGTTGGAACATTCAGTTTCTGGAGGCAAGTCGTTCCACTGATTAATTGTTCTAGGAATTTTCTCCTTAGTTCTAGGTTGCTTCTCTCCTTGATGAGTTTCCATCTGTTGCTTCTTGTCCTGCCTTCGGGGGCTTTGGAGAATAGATTGACTCCCTCTTGTTTTGGGTCAGCCCCTGAGATATTGGAAGACTGGCATCACATCTATCCCTTCTTTTTATTAAACTAGATTGATGGCAGTGAGTGGCCCATAGCTATTACTACCCAGGTGCTTATTTAAAATATCTGATGGGAAGAGTGAATTTTTGGCCCTTTATTCAAATATAGTGAATGTACTATTTTCAATCTAACGCTTGAGAAAATAAAATATTTGGTGCTACATTCCTGAGTTGCTGCTTTGCCCAAGGAAATGTATTAAATTGTGTTCAAGCTGGCCCTGGACTGTGGAAGGAGCTCTTTGTTCCCAGCCCAAATGTGTTCCTCTGCTGATAAAATTGCTTTCTCCCCAGGTGCACTTGCAACCTGCTTTCTGAAAAGACCCCAGAGTGGAATCTCAACCACATTTAAAGTCTGAGAATGGCCAAGAGACAGCTGTTCTTTCTCCTTCAATGCATCCAGAGAAGAGTTGAAGAACATTCACAAGGGAGAAGATGAGGCTGGGGTGGAGAGCAACTCCTGAGCCAAACTCCCTGAAAGAACACACTGCAGAATGTCTGGGCTTAGTAAAGACTGAGCAACCTCCCCACTTTCGTTTGCTGAAGCTGGGGCTAATCCAGACCTCTTTGAAATCCTTCCTCCCCACTTTCCCCCACTTAATCCTTCAGCTTTGGTCCCTCAAGAGAGTTGAGTTCTCACCTTCAGCTAATGGTACAAGAAGATGTTGAGGCTCTAGAAAGAGCGCAGAGAAGAGCAAGTAAAGAAGGTGTCAAGCCCAAAATTGACCGATGTGTAACCATTTTAGTTAGGCCCCATTTTAGTTTGCTTCTTTTTCTTACTTTCTCTGTAGTAGTCATGGGGGGAAGGGTTTTGGGTTTGCCACATTCCTAAGGGGGGAGGAGTGGAGATAAAGAGAGTTGTTTAGGCTAGGTGGTTCTTCTTCCCGTGGGAACATGAGCTGTCCATGCTTGGGGCCCTTGAGGTGGAGACTAATGACATCAAGCAATGTTGAGTTATTTCTATTGGAGAACGTGACTTTTGGGGGTTGTTTCTCACCTTTAATATTATGTGGGGTTCCAAGTTGTGTCAGATCCGAAATTACCATGGACTTTGCCAATTTGATGCTTTCCTAAATAAAAGAAATTGTCTTGGAAGGTGGATTTTATTTTATTCTTTTTTAATGGATTTCATCACTTGGAAACCTGACATTGGTAGCATCCCTGCCTATGGGGAGGAAAATTATTTTGAAAGTCTTTTAATGATACACACTTGTGCTTTTCTGCTGACACAATCCTTGGTAAAGAAATAAGTTATCCTTTTAAAACATTAAAAGGGTTAACAATGAGAGAGGCCTTATCTCCATAGACATGTATAAATCTCCATAGACATTTACTAACAAATAACTTAATTGGCTATTTATTAGTAAATGTCTGTGGGGATTCTCAGTCTTCCAGGTTGCTTTTTTCAAGAGCTGAAGAATCTTCTGGGATGAGATGTGAAGTGAAACATCTTCAAAGAAAAACAAAGTCCAGTGGCCTCTTGAAAAAAAGCACCTTGACCTGGCTGATTGGGAATCTCCATAGACATTTAGCTATGCACTTTGGGATGGACACCCTTCAAAGGATGCGGGAGTATGAACGGATTTCCAGAAAAAAAAATTGCAGGCTACGGGAACCCTTTGTGCTTCATTTTTGAGATGCAATCTAGAAACAAGGATGAATTTTCTGGCAGTGAGGACAATCAACCAATGGAACAGAAGTTGCCTTCAGAAATTGTGGGAGCTTCATCCCTGGAGGCTTTCAAGAAAAAGCAATAAAAATTGTAAAAAGACTGGAGGCTAAATCACATCTTGAATGACAAAGGGAACTGGGTATGTTCAGCCTAATGAAGACAAGACTTAACAGTGACCTTGTAGCATCTTCCAATGCTTGAAGGCCAGTCACAGGAAGGAAAGGTCCATTTATTCTCCAAAACTCCTGAGGGCAGGACAAGAACCAATGGGTGGAAGCTCCTCAGAGGAAGATCCAATTTGGAAATAAGGAGGAATTTACTTGATGGTGAGAATAATTAATCCTACTGGACATCTGCAGATCCTTTCAGTCCAAGAGTGTGGATTGGTGAGAACTAGAAAAAAGAGATCCCATTAGAAGACACATCCAATTAAAGAGAAACCTAACTTAGAAATAAGGAGGAATTTCCTGACTGTGAAAAGATTGATCAGTGGAATAGCTTGTCTCCCAGAGTTGCAGGTACTCCATCACTGGAAGTTTTCAAGAAAAAAGGACAACCATTTGCCTGCAATGGTATAAATTCTCTTGGCCTTGAACGGGAAGTCTTGGACGAGAAGACCTCTAAGGCCCCTTCCAGCCAAGGTTCTAGGTGTCAATGTTCTGGCTGACAAACCCAATCAAAGCAAGCACGGTCGAGACGATCCAGCCTCTGAACACAAAACTTTATTGAGCGCATCATTTTGGCACCAATGAGGGCAAAACCAGCTCTAGCTAATTCCCGCACAAACCTACATAATTAAAGTATAGCATATTCCCTCCCCTTACCAGCGCAGGTCACATTGCCCCACTGAGTGTCTTTGTATTGTTATGAGAAAAAGCCTTTGGTTCTGGCAAACACCTGCTGAAGCGTCCTTGGCTCTCACAGCTCATCTTCTTGATGCCTGGAGCCTACATTCCATCTCACCCTTCCCTCCTCCCTGGTTTGTTGCAAGCTGAGAACCGATAATAGTTGCAACAGCATAAGGGTGCCTCGAAATTGACACGAGGATCCCAATGGATGTGTCCTAGCAATTCCACTGGTCCTTTTTGAAGACCCTCAAAGAAGGTGGACTATTTTTCAAGTTGTCCACTCTGTCACAAGCCATTTTCAGAATTCACCCAGAAGAGCAACTTCTGGTCTCTTCCTGCTTTTTTAACTCTTGTCTATGTTTCTGCGATTTAATCTAATCACAGAAGCGCTCGTTCTTGATGAGTCTGGCAGAAACTGGAGGCTGAATCAAGGATCAGCTGGATTCCAAAGTTAAGAAAAAACAAAATCCATGCAATCTGATACCAATCAACATTTTAGCTTTGATTTGCTCTACTTGCTACACCTGTCAAGCACTTCCTCTACTCAATTTAGGAATAATTTAATATTAGCTCTTGTCGCAAAAGGTGAACCTGCAACATGGCTATTTTGTATAGCAGGGGGTCTTCAAACTTGACAGCTTTAAGACTTGTGGACTTCAGCTCCCAGAATTCCTCCTCCAGTTATGTTAGCGCAGGAATTCTGGGAGCTGAAGTCAACTTGCCAAGTTTGAAGACCTTTGGGCTAGCTGGATGAAAGGAAGGGAGAGGGAGGAATAGATGATTGATCAGATAGATAGATGATATAGATTATATAAAAATCTAGATTCAGAACTAGATAGATAAATAGAGAGACAGAAAATGTATGGCTGGCTGGCTAGCTGGATGATAGACAGACAGACAAAGGATGGGTGACATAGATTATATAAATATCTAGGTCAGGGGTCTCCAAACTTGACAGCTTTAAGACTTGTGGACTTCAACTCCCAGAATTCCTCCTCCAGTCATGTTAGCTCAGGAATTCTGGGAGTTGAAATCCACAAGTCTTAAACTTGCCAAGTTTGAAGACCCTTGTTCTATATAGCAACAGGGCAGCCTGAAGTCACCAGATTTTGGAGAGCTCATCATGAACATACAACAACATCGTATCGCCCCACATTAGAAGATAACAAGTTCTCACTCAGCTATGATCAAGGATGCTGACTAACAAGACCATCCCTATTCACCAGGATATTGAACAGCCCATCACAAGATTGAAGTAGAATAGAATAACAAGAGTTGGAGGTCAGCTAGTCCAACCCTCTGCTCAAACAGGAGAACCTATACCATTTTTGGCAAATGTCTGTCTAGCCAGAATGAAAAAGAAACTAGTCATTTAATATCTACCCAATTTAACCCCAATAATGTCTGGAGAAAGGAATGGTCCCAGTTACCTTCATACAGCTTGACCATTAGTTATCCCTCTACCAGATGATGCTAAACCAACATTTAGCAAAATCAGCATTTAGTCACACCTTGAATACCACATCCAGTTTTGATCATCACATTACAAAAAAAATGTTGAAACTTTGGGTAAAATGCAAATAAGGGCAAGTAGGAAGATTAAAGGCCTGAAGACAAAAACATATGAAGAACAATTGCAGGATTTGGGTTTGGCTAGTCTAAAGAAAAGAAGAATTAGGGGTGACATGATAGCAGTATGCCAGTATTTGAGGGGCTGCCCCAAAGAAAAGGGAGTCAAGCTATTCTCCAACACCTCCCCCCCAAGGCAGGACAAGAAGCAACGGATGGAAACTAATCAAGGAGAGAAGCAACCTGGAATTAAAGAGAAACTTCCTAACAGTGAGAAAAATCAACCAGTGGAATGGCTTGCCTTCAAAAATTGTGGGTGCTTCATCCCTGGAGGCTTTTAAGAAGAGACTGGATTGCCACTTGTTTGGAATAATATACTATAGGGTCTCCAGCTTGAGCAGAGGGTTAGACTACAAGACCTCCAAGGTCCCTTCCACCTCTGAGAAGCTGAAAATATAAAGGTACCAACCATAAGTATAGAGCACCAACAGAAATGTGTGTGTGGGGGGGATTCCTTAAAATTTAGAGGTGGGGGATGGAGAGAGAGAAAGACTACACATTCATTCCATGTGCAATTTATAGCTTCATGAATTAGCTTTCTCTGCCATCTTATATTGATTTTGTTTTTTTCCATACAAGGCTTCAGGTGACTGTTTGGGCCATTTCAATATAAAACTCATATATTAAATAAGCACCTGCCTGCCTTTTGCTACAGACAAGGGGAATTGGCAAACAAAAAGGCATTGAGTATTATAGGAATTGCAAAATGTTGTGTTCGGTGATATTAGCACCAACATTGATTCTGGGTTTTGTTTTTTTTATGGCATTCATATATAGAGATTTATGTTTGAAGGGAAGATAAGTTTCCTGCAGGCAAACCAAGTTTAAAAAGGAGATAAGAGCTTGGGGTGGTTGGTTTTTTATGTTGCCATCTGTACAAAGAGCCTCTCCTCCTTGGAAATTGAATTTGCATACATCTTGTTCAACTGAACCCAACAGAGATAAAATGGAATTTCATATATGCAAAAGCCGTTGCGTTATTTTTAAACCATTTTGCCCACTGCCTGTTTAAAATAAAAGATACTCTTGATTGAATATATTGTTTTCATGCTACAGGAACCTGGCCAGAAAGGAGAAGTTGATTAATACACTGTAAAACTCTGCGCTTTGGTGAAAATCATGTGCCTTTAAAATTCACGCATAGACAGGAGAAGAAGCCAACTCTAACAATCCAATGAGGGTTGAACATTCCCAATACCCACAAAGATTTTATTAGCTATTAGAACATTAAAAGCATAAGGCTACTGAGCAAGGATAAAATTCACAGCTAATGCTGAGCTGCTCCTTGCAAGAATTTGTTCCATGCAGGCTGCAGATACAATCAGATTAGAGCTGGAAGGGATCTTGGAGATCTTCTAGTCCAACCCCCTGCCCAAGCACGAGACTCTATACCAGGGCTGTTAAACTCCTGGTTCGTGGGCCAGATGCATCATGTGCTGGCCACGCCCATGCCCAGTTTAGAGAAGGGGGGGAAGCCCCAATACATCACATGATGCCACCATGATGATGTGAGTTTGACTCCCTTGCTCTATACCATTCCAGACAAATGGCTGTCCAGTCTCTTCTTAAAACTTCCAGTGATGAAGCACCCACAATTTCTGGTGGCAAGCTGTTCCAGTGGTGAATTGTCCTCAGTTTCTCCTTAATTCCAGGTTGCTTCTCTCCTTGATGAGTTTGCATCCATTGTTTCTTCTCCTGCCTCTGGAGCTTCGGAAAATAAATTGACCCCCTCAAATATTGGAAGGCTGCTATTCTGTCACCCTGGTCCTTCTTTTCTCCAGACTGGCCTTACCCAGCTCCTGAATCATTCTTCGTATGTTTTAGTCTCCAGGCCCTTAATTGTCTTTGTTGCTCTTGCAAGTTCTCTTTTTTGAACATTGACAACACAGGGGCTCAATGTTCAAAAAACAGACAAATACAAACACAAAAAGAAAGACAAATATAAACAAACAAAGAGCACAAATCCAAGTTTACTTTTTTGAACACTGACTATGTGGTAGAAGACAGAGGTGGTATTCAGATGGTTCTGACCAGTTCTGGAAAACCGGTAGCGGACATTCTGAGTAGTTTGGAGAACTGGCCCCACCAACCCATCTCGTCTCTGCCTCCCATCGAGTCCCAGCTGATCGGCTGGGTCTTTTTTGGTTGCCCTGCCCAGGAGAAGGGAGCTGGAAAGCAGGTTAGTGGGGTGGGGAGGGGAGGGGGATCTTGCAGTATCCTTCCCCTGCCACGCCCACCAAGCCATGCCCACAGAACTGGTAGTAAAAAAAATAGAACTGGGGCCTTCTTTCTGCCTCTAAGTACATGTTTCTTCATTTCTCCTTTAGGGAAATATAATATTCTGCCTCTTTTAATATTTCCCATAATATTTCATTCTTCTGGGGGCGGGGGCCCCTCCCGCATAACTAAGTAGAGCTGGGAACAAATGGATTTTCAGACTTCTCCACCAAATTTCTGGAGAGGACTTCTTATGGAGAAGGAGACATTTTCCATCACATTTAGAATAGAATAGAATAGAATAGAATAGAATAGAATAGAATAGAATAGAATAGAATAGAACAGAACAGAATTCTTTATTGGCCAATTGTGATTGGGCACACAAGGAATTTGTCTTGGTGCAAATACTCTCAGTGTACATAAAAGTAAAGATACATTCGTCAGGAGTCAAGAATCATCAGGTCCAACACTTAATTTCTTTTATTTTTATTTAATTTCTTATATTTTTTATTTTTTTTAATATGTATCCCCCTTGACTTCTCCTGTTTGAAGGTCCCAAAAGAGAATCACAGGACCCCGGGATGCTGCGATCGTCATAAATATGAGTCAGTGGCCAAGTATGTCAACTCATAAAATATTTCTATGGTCTTGTTAGAGTTGCCAAAAGAAAGGGAGGGATAAACAGAGCAGTGGGTAACTTGCATTCCATAAATGTTTTCAAAGATAGTAATTAGGTGACTGCATTCAAAATTCTAATTGGAGAGCATGATGGAAGATTCTGGGTTATGGATATGTCCCATTGGAGAATATGAATTATGATACAACCAGAGGGGTGGGGGGAAACCAGGGTCAAGGGTGACAATGAATTACGTGTCTCAGAGTCAGCTACACCCAGGCAGTGCTGGCATGTTAACTCCCAATAAATCCTTTTGCAGTTTTGGAAGTTCAGCTTGAGACTCATGATTTAAATGGGAGTCACTGCCAGAATCCTGACAAAGCATCTGAATTTTGATCACGTGACTACAAAGATGCTGCAATGGTTGTAAGTATGAAAAACAGTCATAAATAATAGTTAACTAGCATAGAAATGGACCAATAAAATTCACAGTATCGTATAATGGAGTTCATTCCATTCCTAAGAGGTCCTTAAAGGGGGTGTGCATAAGCGCACCAGCGTGCCTACCGTCCCTGTCTTACTGTCCCCATTTATCTGTCTTTACTCCCTTTGTTCCTGTTTATGTTCATACCTATACTTCTTATCGTGTACATGTTTGACAAACAAACAAACAAACAAATAAAAATAAATAAACCAGTATCAACCATATAACAATCAGCTGTGGATGAATAATCCATTAATTGCATGGAATCTTCTTGGAATAAAAATGCAACCAAGGTGTTGAGAAAAACACAAATGTGTCCAGCATTTGAGGAAAAACTAATCCTATTGTATCCCCAGACACAAATCTCCCTTTTGAATGGAATAAATAAATAAATAAATCCTGGCCTGTAAGGGTGCTACTGGAGACCAGCCATCTCTGGGCTATTGGAAACACGATGCTAAAATTCACTCGTCCTTTCCTGGCTGTGAAAGGCTCTGTCACTTTTGACAGAGCTGCGTTCTCTTTGTCTTGTTCTGTTTCAAGTTTAATGCCATCAGCATATTGTAGGGAGTTGATTGTCTATGTAGCAAAGTCCCTTCTGGAAGCGGTCAGTTCACTGGACATTGAAATGTGAGTGGGCTGTGCTAAATCAAAATTTAGGCTAGCCCTGGTTTTAGAGTCCTGGTTTGATTGACTATTTCCTAGTATGAATTAGAATTAGAATTCTTTTTATTGGCCAAGTGTGATAGGACACACAAGGAATTTGTCTTGGTGCAAATGCTCCTGGTGTACATAAAGGAAAAGATACATTTGTCAAGAGTCAAGAATCATCAGGTGCAACACATAATAATCATTACAAGGTACAAATAAGCAATCAAATCATACTAGGAAACAGTCAATATAAACCATTAGGAAACAAGCGATAAAGTTACAGTCGTGCAGTCACAAGTGGGAGGGGATGGTCGATAAGGAGTGATGAGAATATTAAAATTAATAGTAGTGCAGACTTAGTAAATAGTTGAACAGTGTTGAGGGAATGAGTTTTTTAGCAGAGGGATGGTGTTGGGGAAATAACTGTTCTTGTTCTGCCACACTTGTTCTGGTGTGCAGGGCTCTATAACGTCGTTTTGAGAGTGGGAGTTGAATCAGTTTATGTCTGGTCCATAGATACTTTCACAGCCCTCTTTTTGACTTGTGCAGGATGCAGGTCCTCCATGGAAGACAGATATATAGATATGGACAGAGAGGCAGATAGACAGATACATAGACAGATTGTCCTCTTGTAGGTCACTCTGCTCCTTTCATGCCACCAGTTGTTGCAACTCCGTTCTTGCCATCCTAGACAACCAACATTATTTCCGCCTACAAATAATTAAGTAGAAGTGAGATACATCTAGACTTCATCCGTCTTCCAGGCAACTGTGTGGGAATCTGCAGGAAGAATGAGCAAGCAGGTAGGCTCCGCAGGTAGAGGTTGTCTCCATGGTACCCGCAGACTGAAACAAACTTTGCCCGTTTAAAAGAAAACCACATGGATGCACATTCACAGAGAGAGAGAGAGAGAGACACGCACACAAATGCCTACCTTCCCCTCTCTGTGCCAGCCAGCCAGCCACACTATCCCTGCTGCGCAGGTGCACTGGGCCCTAGGGGCCCTCTGTGCAGTTTTACAAACAGTCTCCATCCTTGCGTTGCCAACTGCCAGCTCCCTCTGCTATCATGCGCAAGAGAGAGACTGGTGCATCCTCTGTCCTCTTTCTTTCCCTTTCTCTTCGGACGAGTTTCTACATGGCCCTTAGCACCCCTTGGAAAACGACAGCCAGCGAGCGAGAGAGTTCTCAACCAGGCTTGGAGGGGGGAACCCATCCCAAATTATTATTATTTTTTCTCTGCTGGGGTATTTACTTACCTGCAAGTGACAAGGTAGGAAACAGCTGCCATCATTGGTGTGATTATCCCCTTTGTAGCGTGGAGGAATGCACAGATTTAAAAGGGATACAATTCCGTGGTTTTTAAAAGTCTAGGGGGTTTACTTCTCTGTTTTGTTTTATAGCCATCCACGGCTTTTCAGTTTTTCTGTAAAATCCATCCTTTCTTTCTTTCTTTCCTTCTTTCTTTCTCCCTCCCTCCCTTCTTTCTTTCCCTCTTTCTTTCCTCCATCCTTTCTTTCTTTCTTTCTTTCTCTTTCCTGCACCCTTTTTTCTTTCTTTCTCTTTCCTCCTTCCTTCCTTCCTTTCTCTTCCCTCCTTCCTTCCCTCCCTCCTTTCTATCTTTCTTTCTTTCTTTCTTTCCTCCCTTCCTCCTTTCTTTCTTTTTTTCTTTCTTTCGCTACCCATCTCAAGAAACTCTTATTTAGCTCACACTATGGATCAAACCAATAACAAAACAATAAAAGCAGCGAGGCAATAGAACAAAAACTCTGTGCCTAATTCTCCCCCTTGGGAAGACCTTTAGCAGGCTTGGCTGTCCTCTTTCCATACTCTCTGCCAACCTATACAGCTGTAGCATCTGAGTTAAAAATGAAAAACAGCTCTTAATGACTTTCCAGAAGACTAGAAGAGTAGAGGACTGACTGCTAAGGTATATAATAAATCCTTCCATTCCCCACCATTCAGACAGAACCAAAGAAGCTTCTTGGATGAGAAGAGAAATGTTTTCAAGGAAAGAAAAGCAAAACCAAGGACATCCAGGTGCCTTCTGAAAAGCACCTTTGGGAGACCCATCAATCACAACTTGATATGACCTCATTGATGATCCTATCTCTGTCAAAGACCTCGAAGTTCTGATCTCAAATTATCTAAGTGCCAAAGCTCACTGCAACAGCATTGCCAAAAAGGCATTAAATTGTAAGTCTGATCTTACGAAGCTTCCCCTCTAGAAATACCGAATTGCTAACTAGGGCATATGGAACCTTTGCTAGACCAATACTGGAATACAGCTCATCTGTCTGGAATCCGCACTGTATATCAGACATTAATACAATTGAGCGAGTCCAGAAGTATTTCACGAGAAGAGTACTACGCTCCTCTACTTGCAACAGAATACCCTACACCACCAGGCTTGAGATTTGGGGCTTAGACAACCTTGAACTACGTCGCCTGCAGTTGGACTTAAGCGTAGCACACAAAATGATCTGCTACAATGTCCTACGAGTCAATGGCTACTTCAGCTTCAACCACAACAATACAAGAGCACACAACAGATACAAACTCAATGTAAACCGCTCCAAACTTGATTGCAGAAAGTATTCAGCAACCGAGTGGTCCATGCCTGGAATGCACTGCCTGACTCTGTTGTTACATCCTCTAACCCTCCCTACACCTTTAACCTCACACTATCCACTATTGACCTCACCCCATTCCTAAGAGGTCTGCAAGGGACGTGCATAAGTGCACCATCGTGCCTACCGTCCCTGTCTTCTTGTCCCCATTTAATCATACCTATTTTCTGTATTCTTACTCATATTTATACTTATACCTATCATCTTGTAAGCAATGGACAAATCAAATAAATAAAAACTCAAGAGAACCAACCTCCAATTTCAGCCCCACCTCCTGAGCCCCTCACTTGGGATAGCCACGACTTTACAAACCCCAAATTTCCCTCTTTGGGTTCATTATATATATTTCCTCTCCCTTTGTCAAACATGTTTGTCTTGTAGTCTCCCTTCAAGGTTATGCTGAGAGGTTAAATTGTTCATCAGCTGAACCTGATGCTTAATAAGGAGAGGAGAAGAACCTTTGGCCTCACATTCACCAAAATCTGAGAGAGAAGTTCTGGATTCAAGAGGGCAAGGCTGTTAGACGTATTTAATTTTCTTTTCAGATGGAGTATTGAAACTGATTGAACTGCCTAGTCAAAGATATCCTGCTCAAAATGAACTATGAGGGAGTCAAAATCCATTGCCTTGTTCTCTGGGGACAAAGAAATCAGCTTGCATTCAATCACTTAGATTGGGGAAGGTACAGAAGATACAGATTATTCCTTATGACAACAATTGTGCCCAAAATGTCCATTGCTTAAGCAAGACGTTAAGTGAGTTTTGTCCTATTTCAGGACCTTTTTTGCATAGTTGTATATAAAAAAAAGATGCTGAGACTCTAGAAAGAGTACAAAGAAGAGCAACAAAGATGATTAGGGGACTAAAACATCTGAAGAATGGTTGCAGGAACTGGGTATGTCTAGTTTAATGACAAGAAGAAGTGGGGTGATATGATAGCAGTCTTCCAGTACTTGAGGGGCTGTCCCAGAGAGGAGGAGGGGTCAAGCTATTTTCCAAAGCCCTGGAAGGCCAGACAATGAAAAATAAATGGAAACTGACTGAGGAAATTTTTTCTGACAGTGAGAACAACCCACCAATGGTACAGAAGTTGCCTTTGGAAGTTGTGGAAGCAGTCAAGAAGAGTTTGGACTCCCATCTGTCAGAAATGGTGTAGGATCTCCTGCATGAGCGGGGGGTTGGACTAGATGACCTACAAGGTCCCTTCCAACTCTGTTAATCTGTCACTTGTTAAGCACAAAAGATAAGGACCATACATGAAGATCTTCTAGTCCAACTCCTTGCTCCAGCAGAAGACCCTATACCATTTCAGACAAATCTCTGTTGTCCCATCTCTTCTTAAAAACCTCCAGTGTTGGAGCATCCACAACTTCTGGAGGAAAGTTATTCCACTAGTTAATTGTTCTCATTGTCAGGAAATTTCTCCTTAGTTCTAGGCTGGATCTCTCATCCATTGCTTCGTGTCCTGCCTTCAGGTGCTTTGGAAAACAAAGCCCTCTTCCCTGTGGCAGCCCCTCAAATACTGGAACACCGCTATTGTGTCTCCCCTGGCTCTTCTTTTCATTAAATTAGACATACCCCATTCCTACAACAGTTCTTCATATAACTCAGCCTCCACCCCCCTGATCATCTTTGTTGCTCTTCTCTGCCCTCTTTCTACAGTCTCCACATCTTTTTATCATCGTGGTGACCAAAACTGGATGCAGGATTCCAAGTGTGGTTCTGTAAGGCATTACTAGAACTTCAAATCATCTTGATTCTATCCCTTAATGCAAGCATTAAGATTAATGCAACCTAGGATTGTGTTGGCTTTTTTTTGGCAGATGCAGCAGACAGCTGGCTCATATTTAAGTGATTGTCCACTAGGACTCCAAGATCCCTCTCACCGTGTTCTGACCCAAACTTTGATCCAAGGAAACAAACAACAAATGGAGCTAACAGCAAAACCTTTTAAGGATTATTTACTAATTCTGTTCCTTCTGGGTTAAAAAGTTATTTCAAACTAATTGATTTAATTGATAAGAATGAGCCTGGCCAAGGTTGTGCAAGGCTGCCAAGAACACCACATACAGTTGCCAAGAAATATTTCAAACACAAAGAGTCTCCAAATACAAACCACGATACTCTGAATGTTCACAAGGCTTGAGTGCAAAAACTTCTTTGCTTCCTGCAAAGAACTCCTATTTCTCAGCTGGCTTTTATCTCTTGAGGGAGGGGCCATCACCTTACTCCTTAAGAGTCACCCATGCTGCTGCAGCTGCTCTTTCCTTCGAGCAGCCCTGCATGCACTCAGCACAGGCTCCTCAGGAACCTCTTCATCACTGCTGCCAGCCTCCTCAATCTCTGAAGGCAGCACTCCATCCCTCATGTTCCTGGCCCCATCCCTGCATCACCTGCCCCTCGTCTGACTCCTCACTCTCCAAGACCTCAGCCATCCACACCTGCTGCCATCGAACCACAACACACAGTTACTACTGTTGAGTCAGGAACCTCCTATATATCTTGAAGTTAAATAAGAGGCAATAGAATTCAAGGGAGGTAGGACTTAGTTCACTTGTGACTACATAGGGATTCTAGGCTGATTCCTCTTTTGACACCACCCCCAGGGTCACCACTCCTTCTCCTACAACTACTTGAGTTAGAGTACAAAGACAGCATTGTTAGTCAGAACAGAAGCTTCCAGTCCTCTTTTCTGGAAATATTTCCATTTGATGATGACCTCTGACATTCTTTTGGGCTGCAAGTTCCTGTTTCTATTTCCTTATTCTGACAGGCATCAGTCAATGTCACCCTTCCTTGAAGTTTATGTGAATTATTATTTTTTAAATCAGTATGTCCAGAAAATTAATGGTTTTATTTATTAATGTTTGTTGTCAGTGCATCTTACATTTTCTCCTCATGCTGAAAGTGTGCATATTTTTTTTGCATGGTTTTTGTGCATATGTCGCAGCAGATCTGTGCTTATCCCCAAGAAAATGCTAATTATTTTAATACGAATGGCTTTTCTGGCTGTCAGGTTTTTATTTATAGCTGCATTCATAAGGGGTTGTGAGTTGCAGCCTGAAAAATTGGCAGACTTGTGGCAATTTATGGAATTTCATTGTGTGCACTGCAATCAAATATAGAGAATGTTATTTATTTGTTCAGGTGTTGACAAATGTCAATATATCACATTTCCTTCAGGAGCTCAAAATGCTCTCACAGGCCATCTTTTCACACCACTATTCTGACTGGGGAATGGCTGCCTGGGGAATGCTGGGAGTTGAAGTCCAAGAGTCTTAAAATTGCCAAGTTTGGGGACCTCTGGTTTAGACTATGGATATGCAACTTTTCAGTTTGCTTCGGCTCCATTGATTAAAGAGGAATCACATGAACTATTACTGTAGTACTGCTTTATAAAACCTTAGTAAGGCCATACCTGGAATACAGCATCCAGTTTTGGTCACCACATTAAAAAAAAGATATTGAGAGTTTGGAAAAAGTGTAAAGAAGAACAACTCAGAAGATTAAAGGTTTGAAGAATAGTTGCAGGGATTAGGTATGGCTCGACTTACAATCGCAATTGAGTCCAAAATTTCTGTTGCTGAACAGGACAATTGTTATGTGATTTTTTTTCCCACCATCCTCTTCAAAATGGGCCTTGAAATGAAAAGTTACTAATGATATGTAGGTTTGCTTCTAAGACAGTTTATTCTGGGTGCCTCCTGACTTTTTAGTTTTTAATTAAGGCACCAGGCTAGTGACCAGGAGAGGGTGAGTTCTAGTCCCATTTTAGGCATGAAATCCAGCTGGTTGACTTTGGACCACTCTCTCAGCCCAATTTGTTGTTCCGGGGAATATAGGAGGAAAAAGTGAGTTGTTTGTAAAAATGATAAAAGTGGGATACAAATAAAGAAACACAAATTAATAATTAGTCCTTTCTGAAAACACCCCGTTCATCTTCACCTGCAGATGAAGATGCACGTATTAGAAATGCTGGGCTGATATTTTGCACTAAACGGACTCCGTGTCCACCTGCCAGTGAGTTGATTCCTTATTGTTTGCACCTTTTCCAACCCACTTCTTGGCTTCTACCGAAAACGACAAAAGGATTTGTCGTTGCAATCGACACAACCTCTCCTTCATTCTCCAAGATGCTTTTCGAAGGATGTTGACAAGGGACAGCCAGCAAATGTAGTGTTGTGTTTCATAGGCAGTGTGTGGGTGTGGGGGAGGGGGAAACCCACACGTATACACACTGAACAAAAGTCAACCGCAATCATTGTGCCATTCATCTAAATGCATGCATATCAGTCAATCAGACACTAATATCCAGGATTGGAGGCATGAGGTGAGGAAGAATAAAAAGGCCACTAATGAGACCATTTAAATCCTATTGTGTGTATCTTGTTGGGGGAAAGTGAGATATTGTGAATTTTTGCCGGTTGCTAAAAAGGATGCTGTGCGAAACAGGCCTTATTGCTTCATTTTCTTGTTTCCTGGATCACATGGCAGAAATATTTCATAGAATAACAGAGTTGGAAGGGACTTTGGAGGTCATCTAGTCCAACCCCCTGCTGGAGCAGGAGAGTCTATTCCAAATATTAGCCTCTGCCTAGGATTGAACTTGCAGCCTCCTGATTGTGAGGCGATTCCTCCAACTCTAAGAAAAAATGGGCTTTTAAGTGAATTTGGCCCCATTTTACAAACTTTCATGGCACAAGTATTAAGGGAATCACTGCAGTGGTTAAATTAGTACACAGGGATGTGGCAACAGCCACAAGTCACTTTTCTCAGTGCCATTTTGTAACCATCAGAAAATTCCCAATAGTTGGAACAATTAATCTGTGGAATGAGTTGCCTCCAGAAATTTTTTGAGACTGGAAAATCGTTTGTTTAAAAGAGTATAGGGTTTCCTGCTTGAGTGAGGGGGGTTGGACTAGAAGACCTCCAAGGTCCCTTCCAACTGTTATTCTGCTATATTGTTACATTAATGTATTTTTTGAAAAATAGCTGGTGGGGTTTTTACATACATGAAAACCCACCTCCTTCTAGCACTGATGATGTTATCTAGTTGGAAAATAAAATGACTGCAAGAAAACTACTAAGCTCAGAAAGTACCAAGGACCCCACAGACCTCCTCCTCTTCCATTTCTCTCTCCTCCCCCCTCTTTTCCTCCACTCCTGAAACCCTCTTCCTTTTAGCATTGATGATGTTACCTAGATGGGTGATGAAATGTCTGCAAGAAAACTATCAAGCTCAGAGAATACCAAGGTTCCCACAGTCTTCCTCTTCCTCCTCCTCACTCACTCTTTTTTCCTCTCTCAAATCTCACTCCCTTCTAGCACTGATGATGTGACCTAGTTTGGTCATAAAATGTCTGCAAAAAAACCACCAAGCTCCAAGAGCATCAAGGACCCCACATTCTCATTTATCGAGACATCCACATGTAGTTGAGTTTGACTGAGGGGAGTCTTTTAAAGTCATTTAAACTCAGCCATTACAACAGCATCCTCACTGCTTGTAAAAACAGAAGAAGAGAGGAATTTTATTTAATCACACCAAAGCCTCACTTCATCCATCATTCGGTTCTTTACAGTCAGTTTTTGGGGTGAGCTCCACAATTAGAATAGGAAGAAGACAGAGTCTTCATGAGTCATGACTAAGAATTATTGATAGCTGTTTCCACTTTCTTTAATTTGATGAATCCACTCTCATCTTTCCAAGCTCTTTCCCATCATTGCTTCTTGTCGTAATGGACTCTGTAAATCATCTGCTTCATGAAGAAAGATCTTCTTCTATTTTATCCAGCCCTTTCAAATGGCTGGACATCACCTTGTATTTCCAGGAAGCAAATTACAAAGGGAAACTGAGGGAGGGGAAGGGAGGAGGATATTTTGTGGATCAGGGGGCTATGGGATCAGTGGTGGGATTCAAACAAGTTAACAACCAGTTCTCTGCCTCAATGATTTCTTCCAACCAGTTCACCAAACTGCTCAGAAAAGTAACAACCAGTTCTCCTGAACCAGTGCGAACCAGATGAATCCCATCACTGTATGGGATCCTTGGTGCTCCCTGAACTCGGTAGTATTCTTGCAGACATTTCATGACCCAACTAGTTAACATCATCAGTGCTGGGGGGAGGATAGGGTTTGCTGGCTGTTTATATGCAAGTGGGTTGCCCTGTCAGTGTTGGTGGGAGTGTTCCTGAAGATTTGTCAATTAGATTGTTGTTTATTGTTTCATTGTTTGTCTGAGTTGGAATTCCTTCATTGGGATATTGTTTATTGCTTAATTGTTGATTGAGTAATAATCTTATATTAAACCTCTGCTTATCTGGGTGTTGATTGCTGGTCAGGAGTTGTTGTGATCTTTTAACTTTTTGGCTGACTCTTTTGAATGATGTGTAGTTGTTGTAAATCTCTATTTGCCTGTTGATGGCTGATTTATCTGAGTGCCAAGTTTCCAGGAATTCTTTAGCACTTTTGGACTTAGTGTGCTCACCATCTCCCAATTGAAACTATGGTAATGTCTAAAACATAGGTGTTTGTGTTGATCCAGCCATAGTTTTTGCAGATTGTGTAGCTCATTTTAAACATTAATCCAATGTATTTTGGAAGGTGAAGTGTGTTTTGCTGATGAGGATGTTAGTTTAGAAGCTTATATTAACTCCATTCAACCGGCCTTCTTAACCAAGCCAAACAAAGAACTAATATATATGTTTCTTAAATGTGCTAGGTTACTTTTAATCTCATTTATTATATGAAATAGTCTGTGGCCCAGAAGACAGATGACATCAGTAGCTGCATGAAGGGGGATGCAGGAGTTGGATATTGTTGTGGTTGGCTGGCAGCCTGTGCAAACAGCAGCAAAATTGGATAGTGGGGAAGAATATGGGCTAGTCTGAGTCTGGGGAGGACTTGGACGAGGGTCCTGCATCCAATGCAGAGATGGGGCCAGGACCATCTAGGAGTAGGGTGCTGACTCCAGAGCTTCCAGAGTCTGGCAGCAGCAAGGCAGAGGACCCAGGGGAGCCTGTTCCCAGTGCACATGTGTGCAGAGCTGCCAGAAGGCAAGAACAGCTGCGACAAAAGGGCTGACTCAGGAGTGAGGCTGGGAGGTGATTGGCCCTCCCATAAGGGAGAAAGCAAAGGCAAACTTTTGTAAGAAGCAAAGTCATTCAGTCTTTTCAGATTATCCTTGAAGCTCTGAGTGGACTTTGTACTTCAGATGGCGTTTTATAGTTTATTTTGGCACTTGAGTTGTTGGCAGCAGTTCAAAGGAAAGGTGAGTGCTTATCTCGAGGGACTGTTTGGGACTCATTACCAGCTGGGAATGAACATAATTCCCATGTTGAAGTAAAACAGCAGTTGTTTTAACTAAGTGTGTGCTTAATTACAGTCTCAGGAAGCCTTGGTCATAACAGAGATGTCTTGTTTAATGAAAAGAATGACTATGACATAATAACTTTGTTCCAATATTTGAGGGGCTGCTATAAAGAAGAGGGGGGTTAACCTATTCTCCAAGGCACTGGAAAGCAGGACAAGAAGCAATGGATGGAAGCTAATCAAGGAGAGAAGCAACTTGGAACTAAGGATAAATTTTTTGACAGTTAGAACAATTGATCTGTGAAAGTCTCCAGAAGTTTTGGGTGCTTTAAGAAAAGACTTTGTGTGAACCATTTGTGTGAAATGGTATAGTGTCTCCTCCTTGAGCAGGGAGTTAAGATTAGAAGACCTCCAAGGTGTGAGAGTATATTCATGAACTGGAATAGAGCATGGTAATAAGGTCAGCCAATGAATAGGCATAGCAACTAAGTCAGCCAATGAGGACTGTTAGGAAACTGAAACGGGAAGTAGCCTCGGTGTGGCTCTATATTAAGCTCTGCAGCTCTGAAGCTATGTTAAGCTCAGAGTCTGTCTATTGAAAATGAAACTGCTTCTCTCCTCTGCTGTGTGTCTTGCTTGCCTGCTGAACGAAAGTGAAACTGAGGTCTGTTTCTGAGATCCTGAGCTGCTGCTGTTCTGCTCCGAACCTGTAACATGTCTGCTTCTGTTTGAGTTTGCTTCATGTTGGAGAAATCTACAACTGGTATTGTAAAATTTACTTTATATGTTTATAAAGAAGTTAAATGAAGCCTCAGTCATCTGTGTTTACTTTTCTGATACTGAATTTACACTGTAATATTCTGAACACAAGGTCCCGTCCAACTCTGTTATTCTGAATGCAATCAGAAAATAAATAGTTTTGCCAAAAGAATGGAAGGAAATGATAAACGTGGAGGAAGAGATAGACCTAAGAATAATTGGCCTAAAAAGCTTTCTCTCTCAGGGTGCAAATATTTATTTCAGGAGAAATGAGGATGGAGAATCTTTATTTTTTAAAAAAATGGGCTACTAATAGGGAATTCAAACCAGCTGGAGGCAAGGCGTCTTATTCACCATAACTGAGCCATCCTTTGTTCCAGACAAATGCATAAAAGAAGCTATAACTATGGAGACCAGAGATGAGAGTCAAACACAACATTTCCCCCACTTCTCATCCACTTGAAGATGGTAGAGATTTACATTTAAGCAAAATATTCAGGAGACTTTGCCAGTGGAGGAAATTTTCCTAGAGAGATTCTTTAGAATCTGTCTCTGAAAGAGAGAATGTGAAGCTGCTGGAGGAAAGCTGACCTCTCTGCTGGAAGAGAGCAGGATGGGGGGAAATAAGCATTTTCTCAACTATATTCGAAGTGCAACCCCCGTGGTCTTGCTGCCTAATTGAATGGCTTCTCCCATTATCATGGCTGCCCCAACCAGCTAGAATAAAGGAGAAATTTCCTAACAGTTTAGTTCAGAGCAATAAGCCAGTGGAAGAACTGTGCTTCAGAAGTTGTGTGGTGCTCCAACACTGGAAGTTTTTTAAGAGAAAGAGGAAGGGGAAGGGGGAAGGAGGAAGAAGAGGAAGGAAAGGAAGGAGGAGGAGGAAGGAGGAAGGAGCAGGAGGAGGAGGAGGAGGAGGAGAGAGGAGGAGAGGAAGAGGAGGAGGAGGAGGAGGGGTTACGGAGGAAAGAAGAAGAAGAAGAAGAAGAAGAAGAAGAAGAAGAAGAAGAAGAAGAAGAAGAAGAAGAAGAAGAAGACTTTTATCTTGATCCTGGTTTCTTGTGTCTCACACAACCTCCTGCTTAAGAAAATTGTATAATCTTTTCTAGGCATCCTGATGGTTTCTGTGTGTCCTACTTACTTTTTCTATGGGTTACTTGATGTTCTCAGAGGTTGTTTGTTCTCTTGCAGATATCTCACTACCCAACTAGTAGAGAGAGAGGCAGGGAGGGAGGGAGGGAGAGAAGAGGAGAGGAGAAGGAGGAGGAGAACTCAGGTCCTTGGGGCTCTCTGAGCTTGGTGATTTTCTTGCAGATGTTTCACTACCCAACTAGGTAACATCATCAGTTCCAGAAGGGAGTTGGGTTTGATCTTTGTTTATGGACAAGTGGCTTGCCCTGTCAGTGTTGGTGGGAGTGTTGTTTGCTTCTTAGTAGTTCAATATTGCTTGATTGTTGAGATGGTATTACTTGTGGTGTTATGCTCTGCTCACCTGGTTGTTGAATGCTGGTGAGGAGGTGTTTTGTTCTTTTTGTGGTCTCTTGTGAATAGTTATGTAGACATCATTTATCTCTGCGTGTCTGTTGATGGCTGGTTTATCTGAGTGCCAGGCCTCTAGGAGTTCTCGAGTATTTTTGGACTTGGCTTGGTCTGGATGCTCACAATTTCCCTGTTGAAAGAGTGTTGTCAGATTAAGAAATTTTCAATGTGTGTCTTCTTAATGCTGGTTGGTGTTCATGGATGCACTCTGTTGGTCTTCTTTGCCCTACATAGTGGCTGTTATGGTCCTAATATTGCATGTTGTAGATAACCTCTCTAATTTCTTGACAACTGGATCTTTCCTTTTTCTCTTGCTAAATATTTCATTTATTCTGGTCTATGTGGCCATCCTGCCATGCTGTGTTGAAAGAAAACAAAAAAGAAAAAGGAAATTTGCGACTTATTCCACAGGCTCCCGTTGTGCTAATCCTACCTTATTTCTCTTTATATGCATTGTTTGTATCTGGTAGCCATTTTCAGAAGTGGGAACTCTGCGGAGATCAATGCCAAGTAATTCTGCATTAATTTTTAGGCAGTTAAGCATAAACTTCAATTGCAGCGAATGTGTCCGCACAATGCATCCCATGCTGAGAAAAGAGTCCCTGGTACTATACAAATGCTGATGGGCAAAAACAGCGTGGTGCGAACGTCTCTGAGGAAACGAAGCAATTTAATCAGGGAGCATGCCAATCAACTGTCCAATCATTTGAATGGCCATGAATGCTAAAACAACCACCACAAGAAAAGGGCTGAAATTTCCCAAAATGACAATGAGTGAGCTTTGGAAGTACCACTTGGATACCATGGGGCAGGATTTAGGCAAACTGGTTCATTCTGACACTGCTTGAACAATGTCAAAGTTTTAGAGGGAGCCGTGGTGGCACAGTGGTGAGAATGCGGTACTGCAGGCTGACTCTGCCAACTGCCAGCAGTTCGATCCTGAGCAGCTCAAGGTTGACTCATCCTTCCATTCTTCTGAGGTCAGTAAAATGAGGACCCAGATTGTTGGGGAGCCAGGGCTGACCTGCAAACTGCTAAGAGCAAATGTTGCCAACCAGTGGGCCGGGGACCACTGGTAGTAAACGAGAAAATTTGGGTGGTCCGCAGAGAAATGTCCCCTCCCCAAGCAATTAATCCAAGGCTGTGCCGCCCACAAGGCCCACGGAAACACAAGGCTTGCGTCACTTGCATTGCAAACAACACGAGGTAGTGAAGGGGGGGAAGGACAGGGGGGGAACTTGCCCCACTCACCCCACATGCCTGGCCTGGCCACCGGGCTGCTTCTTTCCGCTTCTCTCTTCTTCTGCTTTTGGCTGCAGGCAAGGAAAGCAGCCAAAAGACTTTCTTTCTCTCCCCCAAACTCCGCCGGAAATGATTTTTTTGTGACCTTCTGATCATGAAAGTCAACAGGGAAGTCGGATTCGTTTAACAACAGTGTAACTAACTTAACAACTACAGTAATTCATTTACCAACGGTGATAAGAAAAGATGTAAAATGGAGCCAAACTCACTTAACAACTGTCCCAGCAACAGAAATTTTGGGCATAATTATGGTCATAAGTCGAGGTCTTTCTTTCTTTCTTTCTTTCTTTCTTTCTTTCTTTCTTTCTTTCTTTCTTTCTTTCTTTCTTTCATTTTTGCTTTATTTTTCACCATCTACTTAAGAATCCAGGAAAGAATTTGATGTAGTTTTGCCTTCCCAGTTTCTTCCATCACTATTTTGATAACTGCCACAGGGAAAAAAAAAATCAACGGAAAAATCAATTTATAAGATTTAATTAATTGCTACAGTGCATCTTGAATCTTAATGGAATTTAATCATCGTCTCCTTGACATGCGAAAAACCTGATCTATTTGAGAAATTTTATAGATCACAAGGACATTGTGCTTTTCAGCTTTTGAAAATGTTTATCAAATACCAAGCACTTATTAACTGAAGATGGTGCAGTAGAGAACATAGGGAAGGCATTAGAATTAAATTAATGCATCATGCTGTTGTGCTAAAGTATCTTTTCCCAACAAAGACATTCTCCAGGCGTGCAGACTTCAACTCCAAGAACTTTTTAAAATGTGTTTATTTGTATCCTGTCTGTAATGATGCAAAGTGGCGTGGCACAAAGGCAACACAGTCAGATAATCAGGAGGAGTCCCTTTATTATCTCTAACTTTGTCCCCATTGTCCAGGTTACCTTCTGGCTGGAGAAAAACTCTCCCAGGAACAGCCTTGGGATGCAGAGAATCAAGTCCAAAACACGGTCAACTAAAACTATAACTATTAGTCCAATCAAGGCAAAATGAGGTAATTAATCTGGCAGGGCAGGAGAAAGAATTCCAGGTGTGAAGGAATGGCAAAGCTCATACAGTTGGGAAGACACCAGGAATGCAGATAAACAAAGTCAACACAAGATAAACTCATGTTTTTTCCCAGCAGACGCCACACTCAGCTTGCATCTCTTAGGTGTGCCTAATGAAGGGAATCAGGGCCCTTTCCTCTCCCATAAGCCGGGAGAGGAAAGGGCCCTGATTCCCTTCATTAGGCACACCTGTTTCTCCCTTCTCTGTTCCTCCCTGTGTGCTCTTGGATGAAGAGAAGTGGGCCTGGGTCTTCCTCTGAACTCCCCCTCCCTTGTTCTACCTCTCCCTGCTCTGCCCAGCTGGACTTTGCCCTTCCCCAGTTTCCTCCATAGCCAGCGGAGCCACACTCCCATTCCCTGTCAGTTGTTCATGTTCCTCCTCGGACTCAGACTCCAACAGTGGCATGACCCTGCCTTTATTATTTTTAATAAGTAACTCAAGGCAGCAAACACTCCCAACACACTTTCCTCCTCCTATTTGCCTCAGAACAACAACCCTGTGAGGTGAGTTGGGATGAAAAAGAGTGAGTGGCTCAGTCACTCAGCTGACTCTCATGGCTAAAGCAGGACTAGAACTCATCATCTCCTGGTGATTGGCCCAAAATTGCTCAGCTGTCCTTCAAGTCTATGGTGGGTATTAGAACTCACAGACTCCTGGTGATTGGCCCAAAAGTTTCTCAACTGGCTTTCATGGCCAAGGCAGGATTAGAACTCACAGAACTCCCTGATGATTGGCCCAAAATCACCCAGCTGTCTTTCAAGTCTAAGGTGCGATTAGAACTCACCGCCCAAAAGTCTCTCAGCTGGTTTTCATGGCTAAAGTGGGATTAGAACACACAACCAGTGAGTGTGACACAAACACCCTCCCATTGATGACTCAGCTAGAACAAATAGTGTGAGGTGAAAGATTTGTCTCTCTTTAACCCTTCAGAAATGGTTTTTTATCTAATCAGGGCCGCTGGATGGCATATGTTCTGGGATGCTTCTCACTTGGTTTGAGAAAACCTTTTGGCAGAGATTGGCTGTTCTATCTAATGTGCAAAGGGTCGCAGGTTTCTGATCCATTTAAAGGAACACAGGTCATCCTTGACTTAAAAACATCCATTTAATGGCCTTTCAAAGTCATGACAGTGCTGAAAAACATGACTGATAAGCAGAGGTGGGCTGCTGGGGGTTTGCAGGGGTTCGGGAGAGCCCCTAACTAAGATTCTACACAGTTTGGAAAACCCCCAAATCCCACTCCTGGCTGGCCCCGCCCACCCCACCCCGCCCCTTCCAGGGATCCCCACGTGGTCCGTTTTGGATGCAGGGAAGTGCAGGGTGTGTGCGGAGGCTCGGGGAGGGCAAAAAACGGGGCCCCTAGAAGTTTGAGAAGGCAGGAAATGGGCCCATTTCCAGCTTCCAGAGAGCCTCCGGAGCCTGGGGAGGCTGTTTTCGCTCTCCCAGAGGCTCAAGAAAAGCCTCCGGAGCCCCGAGAGGGCAAAACACTGCCCCCCCCCACCATGGTGCAGGAGGCTGACTAGGCCACACCCACCATGGCCACGCCCACCCAGCAACTGGGCAGAGAACCCGTTGCTGAAATTTTTGAAGCCCATTCCTGCTTATAAGCAGTCCTTGGACTTATGACTGTCAAAGACTCCCTGCTGTCATGTGATCAAAATTCAGGTCATTGGCAACTGGCATGTACTTTCAACTGTTTCACTGTCCCAAGTCCTGTGATCCCCAATTTGCGACTTTTCCCGCAAACCTCTGACAAGGAAAAGCAACGGGAGAGACTGGGTTGCCTTAAGAACGATCTGCGATTCACTGAAACAACCTTGGCAAAAAGGTCATAAAATTAGGCATGACTCATTTAAGGACTGTCTCACTGAACAACAGGCATCCCTGTCCCGATTGTGGTTGTAATTTGAGGGGGAAAATATTCTCAGAGGAAGAGCAACGGAAGTATAGTTTCTTCTGTATTGGAGGATTTTTCTTTTTCTGCAAGTCCAATTTATTGTGTTGGAGTCCTGCGTTGGGGGAACACTTGAGTGTCTCCTATTGATGATGACTCACAGCAATCAATGTTGGCTTTGTAATTGCATCCAGACGTGACATTTATTTCTGCGACAGGTTTCTATTGGTTCAAGCCCTTTCCATCCTGGAGATGTTTCCTATTTCCCCCCAAAACAAACAAACAAGCAAGCCAACCCACAGCAAAACCCCCATTAAGATCAGCTTCTCTTGTGGCAGATAATTTAGCCTGGTTGTTTTTTTTGGGGGGGGAGAGAGACCCCTTCATTGTTTGCTAAATTTCTAGTGCACAGCACAGTTCGGTTCTCTGCAAGCGGTTTCCAGCTCCGTTCCGTTCACGTGTGTGGGTCCCTGCAGAATCTGGGTTTCGGGGGATCTACAGAGCGGAGATCCCAGTGAGATCCCCGGCTCCTTGTTTTGAAGGATCCAGGTCAGCACTGATGAGTGACCGAGGTCTCTGCAGGGATCTGGTCAAAGAAATCACGAAGCCGCCTGCGATGCTGCAGTGAGACTCTGCCTGTCTTTTGTGTGCATCTGACACACACACACACACACACACACACACACACCAACAACAACAACACAGGCAGAGCTTCCGTGGCAATTGCCGGTCTAATTTTTCGGACGATCCCCTGNACACCAACAACACAGGCAGAGCTTCCGTGGCAGTTGCCGGTCTAATTTTTCGGACGATCCCCTGGAGACGCCTCTGAGCAAAGATTGCTGCTTGTTGCCACTCCATAAATCAGTCGCTTCTGACTCTTTGTGACTTAATGGAGCCTTGTCTAACACTAACTGGTGTGTGTGTGTGTGTGTGTGTGTGTGTGTGTGTGTGTGTGTGTGTGTT
>BHFT01018206.1:0-42686 GCA_004320025.1 Laticauda laticaudata | reverse complement strand
AAATAGATGGATAGATGGATGGATGGATGAATAGATAGATAGATAGATAGATAGATAGATAGATAGATAGCACTGAATTCTCTCAGCTTACTCTGTCATTGAATCATGGAGGTGTTACAGCTCCATTCTGGGACCTCTGACAGGATTCAGGAAAGGCAGGGTAGAAGATCTTGTTTCTGATTTCCTGCCTGTAACCCAAGAAGCAGTTTGGTCTTGTGGTTTAAGGCATCAGGCTCTAGCAGGAGTCTGCAAGTTCTAAACCTGCCTTAGGCATGAAAGTTGGCTGGGTGACTTTGGACCAATCATCAGGAAATGGTGAGTTCTAATCAGGAGTAGGATTCAAATTTTGTAACAACCGGTCCTTTTTTAAAAAAATATTTTTTTTATCTTTATAACAACAACAAAAAACATATAAAACCTTCATTCTGTTCTACAGTGTGTCAGTTGGGTACATATTTCTTCGTGCATAAAATAATGTTATCATACATATTTAACTTGTATATGTTTATAATCATTCTAATCAATATTTTATATCGCATATATCACTTATTCTATTATCCTTAGCTTTATAATTATTGACTTTCAATAATATATTTTAAATTCATTTTCTTACTGTATCTCATCTATTTATCAATAACAATATATTATACTATACTTATATAATTCAATTCTTTACTCTTCTATCCAACCATTCATAAAATATTCCAAATTTTATAATAGTCTTTTTCTTGTTGTTCTCTAATCGCCATTGTCAATCTACTCATTTCTGCACTTTCCAGTATTTTCTTAATTATTTCCTCCTCTGTTGGAATTTTTTCATTTCTCCAATTTTGTACAAATACAATCCTAGCTGCTATTAATATATTGATAATCAAATACATTAACTCTTTTTTATAACCCTCAGGCAAAATTCCCATTAAAATGTCTCTGGTTTTAAGTCTATATGTTGTTTTATCATCTTCTCCAGCCACATGTGTATTCTAGTCCAATACTTTTGAGTGTGGCCATGTGACTGGGTGGGCATGGCTAAGTCATCTTGATGAGGTTTGGACTTCTGGGGTTAACATGGATAATGCTAGGAAAGTAAAAAGTACTCTCAGGTTGTGGGCCCTGAAGAAAACATTGGCTACCTGGCACAACGTGCACTGGGGCAATTGTGGGTTGAATTGTGGATTTCTAGTGCTCTCTGAGTTGAGTTGTTTTCCTGCTGATATTTCATGACCCAAGATAGATAACTTCATCCATTCTAGAAGGAAGGAGGAAGAGGAGGAAGAAGGACTGTGAAGTCCCTGGTGCTTTTTGAATTAGGTTGTTTTCTTACAGACATTTCATTACCCAACTAGATAACATCATCCATACTAGAAGAGGGTAAGGTTTGCTCTCTGTTTATATACATGCACAGCTCACTTCCTTCTAGCATGGATGATGTTCCCTAGTTGGGTAATGAAACATCTTCAAGAAAAGCACCCAGCTCAGAGAGCATCAGTGTCCCACAGAACTTATATTGTGATACACAACCAGTCTTTTCCTGAACTCGTTCAGGTTCCTGCAGTGCTTAAAGAAAAAAGAAAACTGCATCGCTATGATCAGGAATTACAGGGCTGTAACCACAAATCAAACCTGCTGGTTCACACTGAACGAAAGGATGGTAGGTTAATTGTATTATCCCCAAACACAATAGACAAGACTTTTACGCTGGAGTTTTGGTCTGGGATACCAGCTGGTGAGAAAACAGAGCAATGGCTTGTATGAATTTCAGGACTAAAACAGCAGATAGAAAAGTGGGTTAGAGCTCTTAACTTCACCCCCAGGGAGGGAGACATGTGGTTTTACACTTTGATAAATGAATTAAATTAAATTGATAAAATACAGTTCCTCCGTGGTGATTTTGCAGCAATCTTCTGGCGGACGAATCTGGCTGCCTGGCACGTCCTTCTGCGGAGATGCCAGAGTCAATACACTTTGCATGTGTGACCATTCTAGACCAAGACTTAAGCGATTTCCTAGACATCAAGAATCCATAAAAGAAATCAATGCCCCTGAATGCTGCTAATAGCTGACTCTCAAATTTGGCCATTCCCCCAGCAGGACTGATGCTCAGTTTTCCAATGAAAAGCACCACGGGGATATTTTCATCAATATAAACTATTACTTTGCCCGTCCTGTCTGCTTCATGGGGTGCATCATGGTAGGTTAAAGTTAAATGTTCTTTGGATTTAAGAATAGAATAAAGTAGAGTATGCACTCAAATATTAAAATAGAGTAGAATAAAGTTAGAGTAGAATTTTACAATAGAGTTGAATAGAATAGAGTTGAATAGAATATTAGAATAGAGTAGAGTAGACTAGAATATAGAATATAACAGAGCAGAACAGAACAGAAAAAAGAAAAGAAAAAAATTGTACTGGACTGGATTAGACTGGAAAATAGAACAGAACAGAACAGAATTATTTATTAGCCTAGTGTGATCAGACACATACTGGCAGAGGCAATATGGGCCAGTCCTTCACTGTTTCCAGCGTGGGTCTGCAGGCCAGATCTAAGCACCCTGCAGGCCAGATGTGGCCCAGTGTTGTGGTTAGACAGCAGCAGGTGTGAATGGCTGAGGAGAGCGAAGACTCAGATGAGGGGCCAGGACCATTAGGGAGTGGACTGCTGCCTTCAGAGATTGTGGGGGCTGGCCGCAATGATGAAGAGGTTCCTGAGGAGCCTGTGCAAAGTGTGTGTACATGCAGGATTGCTTGGAGGAAAGAGCAGTTACAACAGCATGGGTGACTCAGGAGTAAGGCTGCAAGGTAATGGCCCCTCCTTCAAGAAGATAAAAGCCAGCTGTGAACGAACATACTTTGCAGAAGGCAAAGATGTTTTGAAACTCCAGCCTCATGGACGTTCCAGTATCCTGAGTTTGTATTTGAAGATTCTTGTATTGCAAATTATTTCTTGTCTGTTATCTTTTGGCAAGTCTCCCACAGTTTGGTAAGGCTCTGTGCTTATCACAGCTCATTATTTTGGAAAAACATTACAAGGTTTTTGTTCCTTTTGGATTGTGTTTGATTTGTTGGAAAGGGGCGTGGGTCAGAACACCCACAAACTGCTGGGAACCACAAACCTTTGAACCCAACTTTTTAAAAAGAGGCCTCTGGAAATTCAAAGCAGGACCTTGTGAATTGCTTTATATGTGGGATGACCCAAAGGGGCGTGGCACAAAGGCAACACAGTAAGATAATCAGTAGGAGTCCCTTTATTATATCCAACTTTGTCCCCAATGTCCAGGTTACCTTCTGGCTGGAGAAAAACTCTCCCAGGAACGCCTTTGGCTGTAGAAAATTAAGTCCAAAACATGGTCAACGCAAACTGTAACTTAAGATCCAAACAAGACAAACTGAAGTAATTAACTTGACAGGGCAGGAGAAGGAATTGCAGACTTGAAAGCAAAACTCACACAGCTGGGAAGACGCCAGGAACACAGATAAGTCTTGATGATACAAGATAAACTCATATTTGCTCCCAACAGCTTTCTGCAAGCAGCTTGCCTTTTTTATACACTGTGTTCCCAACTGCAGCTAATGAAGGGAATCAGGGCCCTTTCCTCCCTCATAAGTCACGCAACCCACCTTGCTCCCTTCTCTGTTCCTCTCTGCATGCCCTAGGATGAAGAGGGTGTGGGCCTGGGTCTTCCTCTGAATCTCCTTTCACTTGTTCTCCCTCTTTCCTGCTCTGCCCAGCTATAGTTTGCCCTTCCCCAGTTTCTTTCATAGCCAACGGAGCCTCACTCCCGCGCCCTGTCAGCTGTTCGGCTTCCTCCTCCGAGTCAGATTCCAACAGGGGCATGACAATATGTTACAGGTAATCCTCGACTTACAACCATCCACTTAGGGACTGTTTGGAGTTACAACAGCACTGAAAAAATGATGTAGGACCATTTTTCAGAGTTATGGCCTTTGCAGCATCCCCATGGTCACATGATCAAAATTCAGATGTTTGGCAATTGACTCACATTTATGACAGGTCACAGTGTCCCAGGGTCATGGGATTCCCCTTTTCTGAACTTCTGGCCAGTAAAATTAATGAGGAAACCAGACTCACTTTGCAACCATGTTATTAACTTAGCAATTATAGTGATTCACTTAATAACAGTGACAAGAAAGGTTACAAAATGGGGTAAAACTCACCTAACAACGGTCTCGCTTCACAACAAAAATTGTGGGCTCAATTGTGGTCGTAAGTTGAGGACCACCTGTAATAAGAAGCGGGAAGTGTTCTGGTGATGGTAGGTGTTAAAGACCTTGAAAAATGGGATGAAAAGATGCTGCCTAGGAGACAATTAGACAAAACACAGAGGTGATATTCAGATGGTTCTGACCAGTTCTGGAGAACCGGTAGCAGAAATTTTGAGTAGTTCTGGAAAACTGGCCAATCCCACCTCTGACTGGCCCCGCCAACCCACATCTCTTCTCTGCCTCCCATTGAGTTTCAGCTGATCGGCTGGGTCACCTTTGGTTGCCCTGCATAGGAGAATGGAGCTGGAAAGCAGGTTCGTGGGGTGGGGAGGGAAGAGGGATTTTGCAGTAACCTTCTCCTCCCACGCCCACCAAGCCATGCCCACAGAACTGGTAATATTTTTTTTTGAATCCCACCATTAATAAAAGAGGCTATTGCCCTAAGCTGCATAATGGGTGGAGGAAGAGACCCTCCCCAGTTTCTCAAGCTGTAAACGAGACAATGGGAGATTTGTACTTTCAGTCCTGCAAGCTTCTGTTAATAAAATGTTAAAGGATTCCCTGCAGGGTTTACTTCGCTAGTCATTGCCTACTATAGGGAGTAGCACTCATCTCCATTTCAAGGCCACTGAGCCAGCACTGTCCAAAGACATTTCTGTGGTCATGTGGCCAGCACAATGTCATAAATCAATGAATTCTTTATTGGAGAAGTGTGATTGGACATGCAAGGAATTTGTCTTGGTGCATATGCTGTCAGTATGCATACAAATAAAAGATACATTTGTCGAGAATCATAGTCATGGAGTGCCGATACCTTCCCACCAAAGTGGTACCTATTTATCTACTCGTGCTTGCATGTTTTCACACTGCTAGGCTGGCCGGAGCAAGAGTGGGAGCTCACCCTTTCGCGTGGCGTTCAGCTGTCGTACCTGGGCTGCTGGCTTTCCAGCTGGCATCACAGAGTCTTAACCATTGAGCCACCATGCCCCTCCCCCCTTCTGTTAATGTAGCCTTCCAATAAAGTAGAAGTAAATGAATTTGGCCTGTAAGTCAATAAAATGCATTCGGTTAATGTAGCCTTGCAATAAAATAGAAGTCATTCATCTGTTCTGTTTCCCGTCTGGTTTCCTACCTGGGAAAGACACTTTCTCTTCACGATTGTAAACTGCATGTTTTTCCTTGTTTGCAATCACTCTGGCCTGCAAGCGATGATCAGGTTTGTAATTCTAACAGGTTTGGATCTATATGTGAGGCATGTGCTTAGCTTCTGATCTCAGCTTAACTGGAAATATGACGTGAGGAATCCCAATTCAGACATAAACATGTTTTCTAGCTGAATGCATAAATGACAAATGGGGCTTCTCAGAAATTCTGGCATTTTGTTTTTTCGAACAAAACAGTGTCTATGCAATGACCTCCTCTCTCTCATTTTTGCTAATATGCATTTCTTCGGAGAAGTCAAGCACAGTTGCTCTCACCTGTTTTGAAACTAGGTTGCTTAGAAAAAAAACATCTTTGTTCTCATGGTAAAACAAAAATTCTCAGATTCACTTTTCTTGCAGAAATATGCAGATTCACTTGGCGGTGTATCCTTTCACCCTTTTCCGAGACAGTTCTAAGCTCACACCAGAAAAATATTGACCTGCAGTACATTTAGAAATCAGAATATTGGGCAGGTGGGGGAATATATTTAGAAACACATTTTTTAAGAAAAAATACATTTAGAAGTATTATTAAAATGCTATTTTTGCAGATTTCCTCTCCTTCCAAGATTATAGATTAATTCTATTAATCTATAACACAAACTCATATTCATATGTATGTATGTATGACCGAAAATATGTGCTAGTGCCTCCAATTTCATCTAGACAGGTGGTACACAATTCCTTGATAAACTTTTTTCCTCAATAAATGACATTTTTCAGCAAAAACATCTCATAGCGAAGAATATAGAAATATATATATATATATATATATAATATATATATATATATATGATATATATATAATATATATTATATTGTGTGTGTGTGTGTGTGGTGTGTGCTGTTTGGCTTCCTTCGGGTATTATCCCACGTCATTGTAGTTTCTGTTAAAGTTGAGCAAACGTTCAGCAGAATCTCATCTGCCATCATCCAAGCTTCTGTATGGTAAGTTGTCTCTCGTTCCTCTGTTTCAAATTTCTGTTCTCTGTTTCAAAATTTGAAACAGAGGAAAATTCGTGGACACACTTCATACAGAAGCCTGATGATGGCAGATGAGAATTCTGCTGAAAACGTTGCTACAACTTTAACAGAACTACAGTGACGTGGGATAATACCGAAGGAAGCCTAAACAGCCACAAATTGTAAGTACCCGCGATGAGACTTTAAAAAAAACAAATATATATATATATATATATAATTATATAGATATATATATATATATAATATATATATATAATATATATATATATAAATATATATATATATTTGTGGCTGTTAGCTTCATTCGGCGTATTATCCCGTCATTGTAGTTCTGTTAAAGTTGAGCTCATTGTAGTTTCTGTTAAAGTTGTAGCCAACGTTTCAGCAGAATCTCATCTGCCATCATCAGGCTTTCTGTATGGATGTGTGTCTCACATGCTTTTGGTTTAAAATTCGAGGCTGGTCCATTCTGATTGGCTAGGAGCCTGGGTGTGTTCACTGGACTTGGAGTTTGATTGATTGGTGTTTTCTGGTTTCTTCTGTCCTGTTTTGTGGCTTTGAATTGGCTGGCAAACACTCTGTTTCTTGTGTGGAGGCTTTATGCTGCCAGTGCTGACCAGCCAATCAAGTCCAAAACAGACAGAAGAAACCAGAAACACCAATCAATCAAACTCCAAGTCAGTGAACACAAGACCGGCTCCTAGCCAATCAGAATGGACCAGCTCGAATTTGAAACCAAAAGCTGCTGAGACACACATCCATAGCAGAAGCCTGATGATGGCAGATGAGATTTGCTGAAACGTTGCTACATACCTTTAACAGAACTACAATGAGCTAACAACTTTAACAGAATACAATGACGTGGGATAATACCCGAAGAAGCTCATAAACAGCACAAATGTAAGAGTAAAAAAAATAACCGCGAAGAGCTTAAAAAAACATATATATATAATTATTATATGTATATATATTTCTAATATTCTTAGCTATTGGAGAAGTTTTTTGCTGAAAAAATGTCATTTATTGAGGAAAAAAGTTTATCAAGGAATTGTGTACCCCTGTCTTTAAATGTTTTAAAGATTTAAAATTTACAGCAGTCTTTTCATCACCAGAAACAAAGAATGCAAATAGACTCAGGAAACACAGGAATATCATGAGGTAAATTAAACAGTGCATAGATAGTCTTCAACTTACATACCACAAAATATGAGCCCAAAGTTTCCTGTCGCTAAGTGAGACATTTGTTTATGTGAGCTTTTGCTCCATTTTACGACTTTTCTTGCCACAACTTCTCGCCGTTGTGAATGTGAATCCCTGCGGTTGTTAGCAACCTGTTGTTTAAGCTTTTTCAACATTGACTTTGCTTGCAGAAGGTCACAAAGGGATCCTGGGACCTTCATTATTTAATGTAATTGCCAACCATCATAAATGTTGATATCATTTGTCAAGCACCCAAATGTAAATCACGTGATCATAGGGGATGCTGCAATGGTCGTAAGTGTGAAAAGCGGAAAGAAGTTGCTTTTTTTAGTGCCAGAGTAACTTTGAATGGTCACAAAATGAACTGTTGTAGGTTGAGGACTGCCTGTACAGAACCCCCAGAAGAAAAAAGGCAGGGGGGGAGGGAAACGCCCCCTTTATACAATGGCAACCAATCACAGGGTAGACTATCTCATGCATGAGTTGGTGCTCTCGATCTCCTCGGCTACAATGGCGGGTTCTGTCCTATTGTACATTTTAATGTTCCTGCCACTAAATTTAATGTCCTAATGCTGTAAAATATGGTCACATGACTAGAGGATTTTGCAGAGGGGCCTATATATGGTCTGGTTGCCCAGCACCCCCAAATATGGTCCTTTGACTGTAGGGCTCCTTCGGCCATCAGAACTTCAGAACTGTTCTGACCCAACCGGGTTCCCAGAGAGCAAACCCAGACAAAGGCAGTAGCCCCCACCTTTTAAGGTTTAATAACGGATTCTGTTCTTTTACAGATAAAGGCTGCTTTCCACTAATTAGCTCGGACAAGAAAGAGCCTTGCCAAGGTGTTTGTCAATGCTGCCCAAACCCCAGAGATAAGAACTAATTTACAAGATTTTTCCAAACAGAAACTAAGATGTCCACCAGTTGAGCTTCAGAGCTTCTTTGCTTTCTCCAAGAATGCTTTTCCAAACCTGGCTTTTATCCTCTTGAGGGAGGGGCCATTACCTTGCAGCCTTACTCCCAAGTCACCTGTGCTGCTGTAATTATTCTTTCCTCTGAGTCATCCTTCGTGCACATGCACTTGGCACAGGCTCCTCGGGAACCTCCTCATCGCTGCTGCCAGTCCCCACAATCTCTGAAGGCATCAGTCCATTCCCTGATGGTCCTGGCCCCACATCTGAGTCCTTGCTCTCCTCAGCTGTCCGCACCTGCTGCTGGCTATACTTCAGCTTCAACCATAACAACACAAGAGCAAACAATAGATACAAACTCAAGGTTAATCGCACCAAACTTGATGGCAGGAAATACGACTTCAGCCACAGAGTGATCAATGTCTGGAATCCTCTACCTGACTCTGTGGTTTCTTCTCCGACCCCCAAAAACTTTAACCTTAGACTGTCTACTATTGACCTCACCCCTTTCCTAAGATGTCTGTAGGGGGTATGCATAAGCACACCAACGTGCCTACCGTTCCTGTACTATTGTTTCTTCTATTTTTCTTCTATGTATCCATGTATTCATAACTATGTTTTTACTTATACCTGTTATCTTGTAAGCAATTGACAAAAACAAACAAACAAACAAACAAATAAATAACAAGAACTGGGCCAGAAGTGGCCCTTGGGAAGGTTGGTGGTAACTTTAAACAGTCACTAAATAACTGGTTGTAAGTTGGGGACTACTTCAACCTATGACCAGTCACTGCAGGAGGGCCAGCTAACAAATTAAATTAACTTGTTGTATAAAGAGATGAAAGTCACTGCAGGAGGACTCAGCAAAAAGAAGGAAAGGTTACCATGGCAGGTTCCTCTAGCAAACATAAGGAGGGAAAAATTCTGTGCTATTTTTCCTTCTCATAAAAGCCTTTTTTTTTCCCCTGAAGCTTCCTTTTGAAATGTCTTTTTCTTAAGGACACCCACCTTAAATTGAAAGATAGCTGGCCTGGAGAGATTAAAACGTACTTTTATTAGTTTCTGGCTGCTGCTATTTTAGAAGGCAGGTTGATGCTCCTTTGGACTCTGGCATCAAAACTGGGGCTGCACATGAAATATAGAATAATATTGATAGAAGAAAATCTTTGTAGCCCAGGGTTGAACGGTGAGCTCCTTGATGCTCTCTGAGCTGGGTGGTTTTCTTGCAGATGTTTCATTACCCAACTAGGAAACATCATCATTGCCAGAAAGAAGTGGAGTTTGCACAAAGGAGGAGGAAGAGGAGAAGGAGGAGAAAGCAGAGGAGGAGGAGGATTATTGTGTGGTCCTTGGTGTTTTCTGTGCTTGGTTGTTTTCTTGCAGATGTTTTATTGTCCAACTAGGGAACATCATCAGTGCTAGAAGGGATTAGGGTTTGCAGGGAGGAGGAGGAGAACTGTGAGGTCCTTGGCGCTCTCTGAACTTGGTTGTTTTCTTGCAGACATTTTATTACCCAGCTAGGTAACGTCATCAATGCTAGGTGGTATCTAATGGTATCTAATGGTTTCTCCCTATAACTACATATCAGACTGCTCTAGTGCAGAAAGTCCTCTTGAATGATCCAGGCCTCACTTCCATGTAATGAGACTGAGCTGCAAGACAGCATTAAAAAGAAATAGAACTCCCCACAAGAGAAATGCATCTGAGGAGAGTGTTTTGTGCACCACTGGCTATGATTCTCATGATCATTTAATGCTGATAGTGAGTGGGGTTTGTTGTCCCAAAAGCTTCCGGAAAGGAACAGCTGGCCTAAAAATGGTAAAACAGCAATTATGTATTATTTATTTAACTCCATCCTTTTGCCAGTCTCACCTGCCCTGCGAGTACAAACTTTGAGGGTTTACACCTGGATGAGGGAATTTGCAAAGTGATAAGTGGAGCAAACGGTTCTTTATGATTTCTAGCAAGGCGACATTTAGCCACCACTAGATTTCCCATGGGTGCAAAAGCAAACCAGAGTAAAACCCACGGTCCATAAATTTTATGGGGAACGTCCACAGTCTTCCCTGAAGACAACAAATTCCAGGAAACAGATCGATTTCCTGCTGCGATGAACCTCACTCGATGATCTCATCGTACAAATGACACAGATCCCACCTAGCCTGGGCTCCACCATTGAAAGAAGATCCAATTAAGAGTCTCACTGCCCCATGGATTAACCTGCTAAAATGTGATTCCCCCTGCATTCCATTCATTTCAGAAGGACAGTTCCTCTGAATTGTAATTTTGATAACTTGGTTGTGGGTGCTCCAAAATTGGAGGCTTTCAAGAAGAGTTTCGACAACCATTTGTATAGAGTTTTCTGGTTAAGCAGAGGGTTGGACTAGAAGACCTCCAAAGTCCCTTCAAACTTGGTTATTCTGTTGCGTCTGAATCAGTGGTGGGCTCCTGCTGGTTTGGACTGGTTCTAGCGAACCGGTAGTTCCAACCATCAGCCGGCCCTGCCCGCCAAACCCCACCCTATCCTGTCCTATATTTCCGTCTTTCTCAGTTCAGCTGATTTCCATGCCTCAGCTGTAGGGGCTGCCCTACAAGGTAAGCTGTTGAGGTTAAAATCTGTGGGGCTTTTTTAGTGATGCACGTGTCAGCGTTCCAGAAAACCTCCACTCCAACAAATAACTCCGAGACAGACATCCTCTCCAAAGTTATCTTTTATTTGGGAAGTAAACTGGCACATCTGAGAAATCCCAATTCTGAAAATTCCAGGCTTCCTTGAAATAAGTAAAAAATAATTAATCTACCCCCTGCACCCATCATGGCATCACATGCCCCAATCATCCTCTGTCCCAACTTGAGCTGTCCTCTCACCCAGGTGCAGAAACAACATGACCTTGACTTAGGAGAAGAATGCTATTATGTCTAACCACATACACTCCAAGAAATTCCCCCCTCCCATTTTCCCAGGCTCAAGAAGGTGGCAGTGTGGAAGCATCTGGGACTAATATGGCTTCCAAAGCTGACAACACATGTGCGCAAAGTATGCGTTAGGTGCATGCACTCACAGAACTGGTTGTTAAACTGGTTGCAGCCCACCACTGGTCACAGGTACCAAAGAGAGCAGGGGATGAATTGGGAGGAGGTTCTTGTGAAGTTCCATTTGGGACAACCTTTTTCCAATCCTTGGTGATCTAAATTATTCTCCCAGACAATTTATATCTAAGGTAATTAAGATGGAGTTATACTCCGAGTCTATTTCTCATCCTTCTCCCCTGTGCTGGATTCAAGAGTTATTCCTGGAATGACCCAATTTCCTCCCTTAACTGTCTTGCTGCCTCTTTTGCCTTCAGGTCTATTTAATGTTCCATCCAATGTTCTTCGGAAAGAATATTTCACCACTATTCAAAAACCACCTGACTGACCACCTACCAGCCCAGGGGAGTATGCAAGGAAGTCAGAAGTAATGATATCCAGCTCTAGTCTCTTTATTTCACAGCACAATCAAGGAAACATGATTTGTACAGATTTTCTTTAGTAGATTTGAACGTCACAAATGAACAATTAGATTACAAAACTCTTGAGCACGAAATTAGGACTTCTCCATCTTTCCCTTATTGAAGCTTTGGAATTTCTTTCTTGTAGGTTGCTTGCTTGGCAGATTAAGAATCTCTTTTTTTATATAAGGAAGTAGTGACTATACATGTTGGGAAACTGCCAGCTAGGCTGGAAGGAGGAGTTAAGCTGGGGCCTAGCTTGGAATCCTTGTGCTGCTAAAACAACATCTTATCACCTTTAACATGTCACAAAACCATTGTGTTTATTGCTGTAAACTAACATGACCATCATTTCAGAAACTGAATCAGTAGGACTTGTTCCCTAGTAAGTAGAGTGTGGTATAAGTTTGATTTTAATTTTATTAATTTAAAACAATTATGTAACAGTTAGAAAATCCCCACTGTGATCTAGATTTAGGCTTGAAAACTGAAGGCATGTTTACTTACAATGCAATAAAATTTCCAGCATCCCCCCTTTAAAAAGCAAGTGTGGAGCTTGCATCTTTAAATAACACTTCTTTATTTAGATTAAATGGCGTTGTTATCCCATTTAATGGAATCACAAAACCGATGCCTTCGGCTTGTTAAACCTGTGTTTAATGATGGGTCCAGCTATCAACTGGCCCCATTCCTTCCAGGAAAGTCTATTTTTCAGATGATGAATTTGCTCCAGTTTTGGAATCATTAATTGTGTTTAATTGGCCACCCACAAAATCTTTCCTTCCATCTCCAGGAAGGTTTGACTCTCAAATGGTGACAAATTAGTAGAACAGCCATTGAAAACATGGAAATCCGTGTAAAGGTTCCACAAGGAAGAATCAGAGGTGAAGTTTAGGATTAATCTAAATAATTCTTGCAATGGAGAAGAGGGTTGAAGGAATTGCCTAATTCTAATTGTCTTGCTTATGAGCAATTTGAATCTATGTTACACTGGAATGGGGGCCACTGCTGGTGCCTGAATGACTAATTTCAGGAGTACAAGTAGGCCTCAACTTACAACCATTTATTGAACAAACGTTCAAAATTATTGATGGTGCTGAAAAAAGGACTTATAACCAGTCCTTGGACTTGCAACTGTCACAAAGTCCCAAAGTTCAAAATTAAATGGAAGGTTGTTTGCTGGGCTATTTGTTGAGAGAAATAAAGGACTCTCTACAGCAGGGGTCTCCAACCTTGGCAACTTTAAGCCTGGCGGACTTCAACTCCCAGAATTCCCCAGGCTAAAGTGAATTCCTATCATTCATATTCAGCAAAGTCCCAGCAAACAGTCTTTCAAGGGTGAATTTACAACCACAAACCTTATCAGACTTGGAGAGTTGCCAGGCCGATAGCTTCCAAGCACAATGCTGTACAAGAAAATATTTGGCAAGGAGTCTCTGAGGATCACAAACAAATCTTCACACAATTTAAACAAACACCCCATTTCACTCCTCTTCATTCCCTGTAGAGGGGCATTCACTGTCCACCTGTGCCTTTACTCCTGAGTTGACCCTTGTTCCTTAGCTGTTCCCTTCTCCTGGCAGCTCTGCACATGTGCACATTGGGAACAGGCTCCAGCTGTTCTTCTGCCCCACTGATCTCCGAAGGCATCTGATAACTGTCAGATGGCTCTGGCCCCATCTCTGCCTCTGATGCAGAGCCCCAGACTCCAGGACTGGACCAGGTTCCTCACTGTCTGATTCTGCCACCAGCTCTACTGGCCACTGGTGGGCCATAACACTCAAGAGAGCACCAATGACCCTTCATTTCCACCCTTAGTTACAAATATTCTCCTTTATTGCTATTTCCAACTTATTTACCCAGCTTTCTTTTTAATGGGTGAGTAAGGATACATAAATATATATAATACTAATGAATAAGGATGGGCGCACAGCAGTTCATGAGGTTAGAACGTTGAGTTGCTGACTGGCAGATTTGTGTTTGAGACCCATTGCTTCTGTGGGGTGGGATGATCTCCTATCATATGCTCCGGCTCCTGCCGAACCAGTGGTTCCCAAGCAGGCAGCTAAGAGTAGATTAATGGGTACCACTTTGGTGGGTAACTTCAAGGGTGCATGAAAGGATCCCCCAATGGGCATTCTCAGTGCACAATAATATCACTAGCAAAAATTTTTGCCATAAAGCACTTCAAGAAGAAAATGAATAACAACATATCAATATAATTTATATATAAATATGTATATTACATGTAAATATATTAAAATATACATTACAGGGGAGAGCAGAATGGTAGAGAAGAGATTCTAAATAAAGTCCATGTTTCTGAGTCACACCGGACGGTTCTCAATCCAGAGATGAATGCTTCTTCTGGACCATGAGCTATGCTTGCCGATGAACATTGTGCTGGAGGCCACACACCAGAACTGAGTTTAATTTCACGTCCCTTTCTAATATAGTCTTACATGATTAGTCCTATTTAAGCCTTCCCCCATTTAGACATAATAAGAAATTGAGTTTGATTAGTTTAAGTAAAGCATCCTGAGCTCCATGTTAGATTTTTTTTTTAGATCATATTTTCCTGGCGCAAAGAATCAGGATGTACATTAAGTTCCAGTTAAGATTTATTCTTCAAGACTACACAAGCGAATCTTGTCAATTAATTGTTAGCACTAAATGGGTGCTAAGTAAGAATTAACTGAATTCAGGAGTGGCTGGATTTGGAGCATTTGTGGACACGTAATCATTCTAGGCTAAATCCTTTCTTGACTCCTCCCCCAGCTTTTGCCTTTTCTTCTCCTACAGTACAAAACTCTGGAAACTCAGCTTATGAGGAAGCTTCTCTCACATCCCATGAGCATCTTTAGCCTGTTTAGAGGTCTCTGCACCAAAATAACCTCCTACTTTGTGAGCATATCATTTTCTCCTTTACTCCATAGGCACTTGCACAAATTTAATCCCCCCCCCCCAGCCATGATGATTCATGGCACAGTGCTATAAATCATGAAGTAACAAGTGACACGAACTGATGAAGGAAACCTAGGCAAATTTCATCTTGGTCTTTAGGGGTGGAAAGCGATAAGCGAGAATGGAAAGCTATAATTGGATTTCACTTTAATTTCACGAAGGCTTGGTGGGAACAATCATTACAGATATTGATCATAGATCATTTGCAGCTAATTCTCTGGGATGGGACTTAAACAGGAGGGAAGTTGCTGAAGGTATTTGTTTGAATGCTGGTTGACAGTGGCAGTAGAGGTTTGGATTAAAAAGGCTCCTTCATATCTTTAGTCATTGATGGAAGACATCATTTAACTTGGAGTCGGTCTCAAGTGATCTCAGGAAAACTCGCTGATACAGATACTATATAAATGACCTCTGCGATGACCTCTGCAACTGTGTCCTCTTTGCGGAAGACGTAAAACTATTCAATGTTAGTGACAATGCTAGTGACCACTGACAATGCTACTGTCCTTCAAAGTGACTTTGATTATGTGTCTGAATGGTCAAACATCTGGCAACTCCAAATCTCATCCAACAAATGCTCTGTCCTACACATTGGTAAAAAAAAAATCAGTACACCAAATACAAACGAGGCGGATATGACCTCGTTGACGATCCTCACTCTGTCAAGGACCTTGGAGTTCTCATATCAAATGACCTTCTTTGCATTTGAGCTTCCTGTTCCTGTGCAATAACATGTCCTTTAATAGTCTGTTGGCTGTTGTCGGATTCCTATGGGGGTCATCTAAGAGTTATGTAGGAGTTATAGCTGGCTCTATAGGTTGGCCGAGCTCCCAGGTTTGGTTGAACTTTGCTGGGGGTGGTGCAACTGAACGGGTGTTGGGCAATTCTTATTGTGGCTGAGGGCTAATCCTATCTTTGTTCAGATCTTGCTGCAGGGAATTTCAAAATATCCCATCTTGAATGGATTTCTGCCTGCAGAATTTGCTTTCCTAGGAATAGAGTTACCTGGATATTTGTCTTCTTTTTTCAATAAGCTCTTTACCTCTTAAGTGCTGACATCTGCTGAGGAGTATTAAGGAAAGTGGGGTTTGCTTTCTGCCTCTTAAAAAACATGTTTCTCCATTTCTCATCCAGGGAAATATAATATTCTGCCTTTTTAAAATATTCCTCAAAATATTTCATTCTTCTAGGGGTGGGGTGCATGCTGACTTTCTACAAAAGCAATCCAACCTCCCTCCCTTCTAGCACTGATGATATTACCTATTTGGGTCATGAAATGTCTGCAAGAAAACCACCATGTTCAGGGAGTACCAAGGACCCCACAGTCGTCCTCCTCCTCTTCCTCTGCTTCCCCTTCTCCTCCTCCTCCACCTCTTCTTTTTCCCCTCCTCTTCCTCTTCTTCCCCTGCTTCTCTTCCTCCTCATCCATCTCCATCTCTACCTCCTCCTTCTTCTCCTCTTCCTCCTCTCCCTCCTTCCTCCTCCTCTTCCTCCTCTCCCTGATTCCTCCTCCTCCTCTTCCACCCCCACCACAACTACAAACACAACCACAATCACCACCATCATTATATTTGGCATCCAGGTTTCTTGGCTGTGTAGCCAGCTCTTGCAGCCTGAGCTTGCTTGCATAATTTACCCTGACCCCCACCTTATTCAGTGTTAGGACTCTAACACTGCTGCTCAAAACTCATTGACTCTGAAGCTGGAGGCATCCATCAGTGTGCAGGAGCGTGCACTGAAAATATTTTTTCAAAGTATGTTCTGCTGATTAAAGGAAGGCCACAGGAGGCAAATCAACAAATCCCATATTTTGAATTTATTTTGAGCTGCGTCGCAGGACAGCTTCCATTCTTGGGTTTCCCTACGTGCCTTTCCTTCCTTTTGCTTCGGCTTCCTGGTTCCTGCCACATTTGTTGTGAGCAAAGATGGTTTTGGGTAGTGCTTCAAGATTAAAATGGAGCGGCTCAGGTAGGGCACCTGAAGAATAGTCGATCCAATTATTCTTTTTCTTCTTTTGCAGAGTGGGAAGGCAGCAAAAAGGGAAGAATCTCATTGCAACGATGGCTTTATATTTAGCAGAGACAAAGCAGGACCTTACCTGTGTAGGAGCTGGTAAGTAAGGTCTTTTATTAGCAATGGCCCACTTTCTCCAACAGGAAGAAAAGGTGATATGTATAATGAATATGCAGTTGGAAGATGTGAAAAACCAAGCTGTAGAGGAGGAGAAGGAGGAGGAGGAGAGGAAGGAAGAGAAGAAGGAGGTGAGAGAGAAGGCAGAGGGGGAAGGGGAGGAAAAAGGAAGAGGAGGAGGAGGAGGAAAGGAGGAGAGAAAGAAGAAAAAGGAGGAGGAAGAGAAAGGAGGAGGAGAAAGAAGAAGGGGGAATAAGGAAGAGGGGAAGGAAGAAGATGAGGAGGAGGAGAAGGAGGAGGAAGAAGAGATGGAGATGAAAGATGAATAAAAGGTGGACGAGGAAGAGGAGGAGTTAGGTTATTGTCATCCAGAGCTTTAAAGTGGGAGACAGTTGTTGGGTTGAGTCCTTACCCACAAGAGGACACAAATTTGTGCCATGTGATCAAAATTCGGGCACTGGGAAACCATATGCATTTATCATGGTTGCAGGATCCTGGATCACATGATCCCCATTTGCAAGCTTACCAGCCAGTTTCCAACAAGCAAAGTCAAAGGGTTTGTGTGTGTGCGTGTGCGTGTGTGTGTGTGTGTGTTTCACAATCACAACCATGTGATTGACTTAACAATTATGGGAAGAAGGTCATAAAACCAGGTGTGATTCACTTCAAAACTGCTTGGTTTAGCAATGGAAATTCTGGTTCCCTTTGTCGTCAGAGGTTGAGGACTACTTATATACTCAATTTAATTTTGGGGAAAGGGCCAGTTGTTGTTTTTTCCTGGTCTCCTAATCCAGCTGTATCTCCCAGGCAAATTTTTCTTCTACTTTCCAAATGAATGGCCACTAATGTTAGACCCACTGTAAGCAGCAGAGTAATTATGATCCAGGATATTAAATATATGTATGTATATTTATATATTTGCATTAACAAATAGAGAGGAGAAGCAGAATTTGCAACTCGTCATGATATTTTTTAAAGAACTTCTTCCTCCAATCTCTTAACTGAGTCACCCATCTGGAATATGCCTTTTCCAATTAGATAATTATCTCCCACCCCTCACAACTGGCAGATGTTCTGCTGTTTACTCGCAGCCCAGAAAAGACTCAGTTTTGCAATTCCAACATCAGCTGTCTGTTAGAATTCTCCTCTGATGAACTGGGGAGCTTTAAATAGAATCTTTTTTGAAATGTGTTTCATTGAGTCCTCAGGCATCCAAAGTTATATATATATAAAAGTTATGAATATTCTGGAGCCAATCTTGTGAAATCTGCCAGATTTTTGGTGAATCTGTGTCATGTTTCATTTTATTTTTATTTTAGAGCATGTTTTGGTCTGGTAGTTAAGGCACCAAAAGAGAAAGCAGGAGACAGTGAATTCTAGTTATGGCTTAAGTATGAAAGCCTGCTGGGTGGCTTTAGACCAATCACCAGGAGACAGTGAGTTCTAGTCCTGCTTTAGGCATGAACACTGGCTTTGGGCCAGTTTGACTTTGAGCCAATCACTCGGAGAAAGTCAGTTCTAGTCCTAGTGGTGGGATTCAACAGGTGTGTCAGGCGGAGCTCCATTCAAAATCCAGGAAAGAAATACTTAGACTCTTTAGTTTAGAGAAAAGTTATCTTTTACTGAAAGTGAAGTGGTAGCAACCAAAGAATTCTGAATCTGAGAAATTAGGCACGCAATTCACATATAGAAAGTGATGGAAATGTTCCCACCCCCAATAGTTCAAATGACACTTCCAATTAGAAGTTGTGAATATGATCATGTGGGCATCTTCAGGTGATGATGAGGCCTCTGTCCATTGACCTTGGCATACTTTGATAACGGGTTGCAGTTGCGCAGAGAAAAGAAAGCTAGGCGAGAAATAGAAACCTAACTCTATTGTATGCTTCCCCCCCCCCATTTACACAACAGAAGAATGTAACACCTCCAGCTCACTTCCCAGACTTTCCCTTCCTCCCATTCCCCCCGTTGCTTATGGCAGCCGAAAGATGCAAAGCGATAGTAGAAGATCTTGAAGACTGACAAGTGTAACAACTGGTTTAGTTCTCATGCACAGCATTTGAAAACCATCCATTTTCAGCTCTCATACTGTTGTGGCCTGCGGAGCTGGCAGCAGAGTCGGACAGTGGAGAGGAACATGGGCCAGTCCGGGAGTCTGGGGAGGACTCGGACAAGGGTCCTGTATCTGACCCAGAGATGGGGGCAGGGCCATCTGGGAAATTATGTGCTGACTCCGGAGCCTCCAGAATCTTACATCAGCGAGGCAGAGGAACAGCGGGAGCCTGTTCTCAGTGTGTGCATACACAGAGCTGCCAGAAGGCAAGAATGGCTAAGACAAAAGAGGCGACTTGGGAGTAGGGCTTGGAAGTGATTGGCCCTCCCATAAGGTATAAAGGAGGAGGACCAAAGGGACAGGAGTCTTTTCAGGAAGCAACTTTGTTCATACTGATTGCTTTGAAACCTGAAGCTCCATGTTGAATTTGTCCTCCATTTGGTCTTGTACAGCTAATTGGCAATTTAGTCCTTGGCAGCATTTCAAGGGAGATAAAGGTGGGTGCTTATCAGGCTTATCCTGAAGGACTTTGGCAGACTTCTGTGGGACTATTTACAAGCTGTTTGAGATTCATTATGGGCTGTGAATGACTATAATTCACAGCTGTTGAAATAAAATAAAAGGTTTTTGGGACTAACATGTGTTTGTTAATGTCTCAGGAAACCTTGGTCAGAACAGATACCTGCTACCGCTGCTCAGGTGAGTAAAACAACTGAGTCACGCTATTCGCTCTGCTGCGAGAATCAGCTGAGGTGCAAAATACAGAAATAAAGGACAGACTGGGGGGGATGGGTTGGCTGAGCCAAATGAACGCCAGAACTACCGGTTTGCCTGAACTGGTCCAAACCGGCTGATTCCCACCCCTGGTTCTAGTCCTGCTTTAGGCATGAAAGCTGCTGGGAGGTTTTGGGCTTGTCATTCTCTTTCATCCCAGCCTGCACCTCCCAGGGCTGTTGTGTAGAAAATAAGAGGAGGAAGGTGAGTTGGATACATTCATCACATATTAATTTTTTTTTGTCAAAATAAAACAGGCAAGACACAAGTAAAATGCTTTTAAAATTATTTTAAACATTTATATACCAACCCATCATATACCCAAATCTAGGGGACTTAAAGTCAAAAAATTAAAACTTTATCAATATTGAAACAACATACAGGTGTTCCTTGATTTACAAGAGTTCATTTAATGACTGTTCAGCACTGAAAAAGTGACTTACTCTTATGTTTTTCACACTTATGACCATTGCAGCATCCCCGTAGTCACATGATCAGAATTCAGACACTGACTCACTATTATGATGGTTGCAGTGTCCTGGGGTCGCATGATTCCCTTTTGTGACTTTCTGACAAATGAGGTCAATGGAGAAGCCAGATTCATTTAACAACCATGTTACTAAGTCAAGAACTGCAGTGGTTTCCTTAACAACTATGGCAGGACTGGTTGTAAAATGAACAAAATTCACTTAACAACTGTCTCAGAGGTGTATTCAGACCGGTTCTGGAGAACTAGTAGCAGAAATTTTGAGTAAATTGGAGAACTGGCCAATCCCACCTCTGACTGGCCCCGCCAACCCCATCTCTTCTCTGCCTCCCATTGAGTCCCATCTGATCAGCTGGGTCTCCTTTGGTTGCCCTGCACAGGAGAATGGAGCTGGAAAGCAGGTTAGTGGGACAGGGAGGAAAGGGGGATTTTGCAGTATATCCTTCCCCTGCCACACCCACCAAGACACGCCCACCAAACTAGTAGCAAAAAGTTTTGAATCCCATCACTGATTACTGTCTTGCTTAGCAATAGAAATGTTGGACTCAATTATGGCCATAAGTCAAAGATGACCTGTAAATCCATAGGAAAACTATGAATATTATATACATTACAAACAAATACCTGGCATTAGGTTAAGTTTCTCCCGTACAGTTATCTCATCCTATCCCAGCACTTGGGAGACAAGTTTTTGCAGGTAAGATTAATATGAGAAATCCTTCATGGATTTTAATAGGAATATTATTTACCCAAACAGACATAATGCAGATCCAAGAGGAAGAAATTTGGCTGTACTAAAATCCATTATTCTTTTTGCAAAATTCTCACAATAAATCTTGCATTTGGGGAAGATGTAATTGCAAAACCGGACAAGGTTGCCTTCCCAAAACAAATGACATCAAAATATTTCTTTTAATTAAAAATAATATATTGGTAGCTTTGCTTGGCGGTGCTTAGAATTTATTAGTTTTTTGAAAAGTAGGTACTACGGATTGTTGCCTAGAGCAACATAATATGGATTTTCCAATGTTTTTTTTAAAACCCAATCATACCTGCAATGCAATATAACTAAACGCCGGAAGAATTAAATTGAGAGCAAAAACTGATTTTAAACAAGAGACTTATCAAATACAGGTAACCCTTGATGTACAACAGTAGATGGGATTAGAGTTTCCATTGCTAAGCAAGGCAATTCTTAAGTGAGTCATGGTAGAGTTTAAGACTTTGTTTTTGCCATAGTTGTTTAGTGAATCAATGCAATTGTTAAGTAAATTGTATGGACATTAAGTAAATGTTGGTTTGTCCAAAGCCTCCTGAGAAGGTTGCAAATGGGCTTCAGGTATCCCAAGATGCAGCAGCAGTCATAAATACAGGCAACTTACCAAACTCCTGAATTTTAGTCCCATGACCATGGGAATGCTGTGATGGTTGTAACTACAAGGACTGTAGACAGTCTTTAAAGACCCATTCTTCGATATTCGTGTAACCCTTGTCCCACAGCAAGTTGGCCACGGTGAGTTGTCATAGACCCATAATAAAACTCACTGATGATTCACACTTGACCCATCACAAGACCCTCTCTTGGCTGCCAGTCCCTCCAGTAGTCAAGTCAGAGGAGGAGGAGGAGGCGTGAGAGTCAGGGTCAGCATCAGGGAAAGCTTTGGGAGGGAAGAGTGAATGGAGCTGTCCTAGAGAGAGAGAGACAGAGGCGGAGCCTGAGCTATCCCATCAGCCCTCAGGTGGAGAGTCAACTCCCCTCAGGTCTGGAGGTGGCTGATGAGGAAGAGGAGGAACAGCTGGGCTCAGTGCCTGACGCACAGATGCGCAGAAGGCAGAGGAGAGGAGAGCAGTGGAAATCTATGGGCCGGTCCTTGGGACAGAAAAGCCACTGCTGCTAGCAAAGCCCCACCCCAGCTCTGGGGATCAAAGGCAGCGGGCGGAGACGAATAGGTGTGGCAAACAACTATCAGTCTTCCTTCCAGACAGACTTGGTATCCTGAGGTGAGAGAGAGAGAAACTTTTTGCCAGGGCTGCAAAACAGGGGTGTTGCAAGGTGAAATGGGGTCTCAAGAAAAGTTAAAGTGGCAGCTTGGGACTATGCCACTGAGCCCCTCACTCTGTTTTGACCTGCCCTCTGGCCTTTTTTTTTTTTAATCAAAAGTATGAAACTGATGTTGGAAGAAAAGTCCAGTTCCCATTCCAAGCCAGGAATAAAATGGAGGCTGACTGGAAAGAAAGTTCTGTTTATTGATGAGAAGAACCACCAACAGCATGTGATTCTGGGGCAGCTGACAAAATGGAGTTGAGAGTGGGTGGGCTGTTTTTATACCTTGCTGGATTCCTATGAGGTCATATAAGGGTCATGGCTGGCTCTATAGGCAAAGGGGGAAATGCAAATCCGAGGTGTTTGTCTGGGCTAATCTTGTCTTGCCTGACTGTGTTCCTCGTCTGGAGTCTCTGTCTGACCCAGCCTTTCCGAATGGATTACCAAATCTGCATTTCTGAAAGCTGGCCTCCTCCGTTTCTGCTTGGGGCAGGGAGATTGGAGCTGGTTTCTGCCTCCCTTAAGATTTGTTTTCCATTTCTCTTTTAGGGGAAATATTCTATCCTGCCTTTTTAATATTCCCCAAAATATTTCATTCTCTAGGAGGGTGGGTGGCTGGGTGCTGACTTTCTACACTGAGAATCCTGCATTTGTAAAAGCAGGAAATCTGCTTTTTTTTTTTTTAAGCCTACCCACAAAAGACTGCCATGAGTCACAATGCAACCTATTAAGTCAACCCATTTCCAAGAAAATTATGCTTTTAATAAAGTCTTGAGGGGTGTGACGCGGCAAAATCCAACAATGTTCTTTCCTGATGGAACTTTGGGGGATTTGCAGCATGCATATTTTAGTTTTTCCATTCTATTCCAAGGAAGACACTATGTTATTTTTTTTTTCCAGCAATGCTCAAGAAAGCTTTTCAACACCATGAAAAACCTGCACCTGACTTCCCTCTTCTAGTCCTCCACAATAAAGAATGTCTCAAATATTTCACATTATGAGTAATAAGTATTCTCCTTTGGGAGTTATCCTTTCCACACATAATTAGGTGCTCGCGAGCACAGCTTACAAAAATTTGATTCTTTTTTCTCCGCTGCCTGCTTGAAATGATACCATCATCCACCCATAAGGGGAAAAAATAGCTTTTTGATTAATCCCAGCAAAAAAACCAAACAAACCACATTTTCCCCACAAATGATAGAATATCATGTGAATTGCTTGTCTTAAGAATGTCTGATTTCTTTCAAAATGCACAAAATGGGACTGTTGAGAAAGCAGCTTGTTTTTCTCAAAATGAAGATTTTATCTCCCCCAAAGAAGATTTGCACACTTACATACTGTCATCCTAAAAAAAAAAGCAAAAATAAAAACACAGAGGGAACCAACTTCAAGATAGAATCCCAAATTATTCTTGATAACCAGCTATAATTGTTAAGTCTGTGCTACCACTAAGAGCTTGGTCCTAGATTGTCAGATGCAAACAAACACATCCACATGCAGAGAGTTTAATTCAATGTTTTATTGTTCAAGTTTAGACACAGGAATCTTCTCAGACTGATGATTTGTACTACCTGTAGTAACTGCAAACAATTAGTGTGAACAGTCAAGAGTCATTTGCAGCCGTCTAGAGTTAGTTGGTACAAGATGGGTGGCAAAAAAACAAGTTTCAATGGCATTCAAGGGAGTTGGACTTGTGACTATGTAAGGATTCTAAACTAATTCCCTGCTTGACTCCTCCCCCTGGCTCTGTCACTCTTTATCTCTCTCTGACATATGTAGATAGATCCTGCATACAAGTAATGAAGTCCCAGTTTCTCCACCTAACTTGGCAGAAAAGAATATAAGAATGGCTTAGTCCAGTGGTGGCTAACCTTTTTGGGCAAAAATTGTGCTTGCGCGCTCATGTGCCAGCACCCAGAAGGCAATGTGCATGACTGCCACACCCAGAGCACATGCACGTACGATGCCCCCACCGCCCCCTTACCTACACTGCACATATGCGCACCTTCCAGCTGATTTTCAGGCCTTTTTCGGCCTCCCAGAGGCTCAGGGGAAGCCTCTGCAGCTTTTGGAGGTTGAAAAATGGGCCTGTTTTGTCACTTCTGGTATTACCAGAAACACAGCAAGTGATGAAACAGGCCTGTTTTTTGGCCTCCAAAGGCTGCAGAGGCTTTCCCTGAACTTCTGGGAGGCTGAAAAAGGCCCAAAAATCAGCTGTGAGGTATGCGCATGTGCAGTGAGGTAAGTTTGTCTGGGGCTCATGCACCTGCACAAATGGCTCTGCGTGCTACCTGTGGCACACATGCCATAGGTTCACCATCACGGGCTTAGCCTGTATGGCATACTTAATTTGGTTACTTAATTAACAACCTATTAATTAATCTGCAGCAGCCGAAAGTGACTAAGCAGAATACTGTAAGCACATTACAGTGTTGGACCATGTCACCACTAGGATTGTTGACAAAGCACCCGGAGCATAAGGAAAAATCTGGGTTAGAAAATGAGAGAAAATATGGTTTTAACCGCTAAGAACTGTGAGCAAAAGAAGAGATCAATTACACAAAAATAAGTTCTTTAAAAGAAGCAGAACATCTCCAATCCTAGTTAGCAGAACATGAGAATGAGATCTAAGCTTTGCACGATCTGTCGGCGAAGCCGTCTTTGGTGGCCTGCTTAACTATGTTGTGAAAAGGCAACCCTACTTTTTTCTCCTTGCAATGAGTCAGGGGGGGAAACAACAGGCAAAAATAAGCTATGAAAACTTTGTCACTGATAAGATATGTGTTCTATATGCAAGTGGTTTAATCCTAGGCTACTGTTCTGATTGGTTCAAAAATGTAAGAAGTGGATTGGTTCACTTAGGAACCAATCCAAAGGAGCTGCTGAAAAGGAGGCAACATTTTAAAGAAATCCTAGGCGGCTGAACAGCAAGGAGGCCAGCCTGTATAAAAGGCTTGTTGCCGGCGTACAGCCAGTTGTTCCTATTTCTGACTACTGTCAATAAAACCTTTGTTGTCTGTTGAACACCGGTCTCTCGTGTGTTTCGAACAAAACACTGGCGACGAAGGTGGGATCGTCTGAACCGCGAAAACCTGCACGCCGGTGATAGGAAGCCAGACGCCAGCAGAGATGTCTGGAAAAGCAACGCACCGCCCGCCCCTTAACCCGAACGTGAGGATTTGGGAGTCATACACAGATCGCTTCCAGAGGTATCTGGAAGCAATGGAAATAGATGGACATCTCGGAACAACGCAAGCGAGCTGTATTTCCTCACCCATTGCGGCTCAACGGTTTTTTTAAATTGCGCCAAGGCCCTTGCGAAGCCTCGAGACGTTAAGCAACTGACGTGGCCAGAACTCCAAAGAATCCTTCAAAAGCACACTTACGCTCCGGCAGTGTCCAAAATAATAAACGGCATGACTTCTACCGAGGACCACAGAAGGATGGGAGACCGTTCGCCGATTTCTGGCTGGCGCTACGGCAAATAGGGGGGTGAGTGCGAATTTCTCAACATCGACGAAGTATGAGAGATCGCGTGGTATTAGGGCTCAGGAGACATTTACAGCACCAAAGTAAGCTGTTAAACAAGCCCAATTAATCATTGGTGACCGAAGCAATCGCGGAAGCCATGGCCGCCGAAGCGCAAAGAAATCGGCTGTCAAATTAAAAAAATGAACAAAATTGGCGAAGAAACCCCAACCAGAGAAAGGGAAGCAGCCTACCACCACACTCACTTCGAAGAGTCGAGAGAGGAAACCGAATCAAGCGAGGAAGACGAAGGCATTCCACCGTCTGCTCGCAAATAAAAAAGAGCTCAAAAAAGGAATTTGGGCGGGAATGCGCTGGCTGCGGAGGACCATGCCCGTAGCCGAATGCAGGATTTCTCGATGCTATCTGCAGGTTATGTTAAAAACGCGGGACACATCGAGGAAAGTCTGCAGGAATAAAGAAACTATAGGCCCCACGAGACGCAGAAATTTCCAGGCACGAGCTGAGCCTAAACGAGCGAAGAAGAAGCTGGCAACAAGAGAAACGAGCCAATACACCACCAAAACCGTCACTATAGAAAGACGCCCAGACGGAAAGCGGCAAAGAGGTTAAAGTGACTGTAACCATCGAGGAAGCCCTGTAAGATGGAAGGTGGACTCGGGTTTCTTTCCTTTTCATGGTTTCTTGGGATTTACTATAAAAAAGCATGGTCCCGGACATATCAAACCAGACAATTACAAAAACAACCTTTGACTCTAAAGACTATCAGGGAAACAGATCCCTGTAATTGCATGGGACAATTTTAGTCACTTATGAAGCAACACGTTTCAAAAGCACTGCCGCTTCAACCATCGTCGACCGGGACAGACCGAGCCTCCTGGCATCGAATGGTTTCGCCCCTTGGGCATCGGATGACCGGGGTCGATCGAGTAATACCACCAATTCGGAAGATGACCTCATCCGCGATTCAAGACGTTTTTGACGGCTCACTGGGGCAAGATCGGGAAACCCTATCTCTTTTAGCCTAGATCCCCAGATAAGCCCCGAAGAAGATTAAAAGCCAGACGAGTTTCCCCTTTGCACTAAAGCTAAGATAGAGGAACAACTCGACAAACTAGTACCAGGGTTGTTAGAACCAGATGGACCATGCCAAATGGGAAACGCCTATTGTTTACACCCATAACTGCGGGTCATATAGAATCTGTGGTGACTATCAAGCAACCTGAACCATGCCCTTTACAACCAAGGCGCATACCCAGTGCCAGTTTAGTCAAACATTTGCTCCACTCCCGTGGGCAAAGGAAAATTTTTTTGCTAAACTTGGAACTTGGCACAAGCCTATCAGCCAAACTTCCAGTGGACCCAGAGACGGGCAGAAGCGCAAACCATAGTCACACACGAAGGGCTTTTCAAATGCCACCGACTCCAATTTGGAGTAAGTGTGGGACACCGGGCGTTTTTCAGAGTCTGCATGGAATGCCTCCTTTAATTGGTTATACAAGGGGTAGTTCCTATTTTGACGACGTCTTAATCTCGGGCCAGAGACGAGACCCAACTAAAAAAAAGACCTCACAGAAGTGCTTACAAATTTGGAATCTGGACCTTAAAAGTAAAAAAGAAACTGCTGCCTAATGAAAAAAGCGTTGAAATTCTTGGGCTACTCAATAACGGTGAGGGCACTCCACCCCACAGATAAGAAAAGCTCAACGGCAATACAAGAGCACCTGAACCGGTAACAAGACCAGAAGTACAAGGGCCGTTTTAGGACTTATTAATTTCTATATGTATTTCTGCCAAACAAGTCCACTATAGCTGAACCGTTACACCGTCTTTTAGAATAAAAAAGCAAACTGGATTGGGGTAACAAGAAAGAAAAGGCTTTCAGAACATAAAAAGTTGCTAACATCCACAAACGTTCTCATCCAATTTAGCAACACACTGCCCTCTAAGAGTGACCTGCGACGCTTCACCATTTGGATAGGTGCCGTCCTAACCACAACTTCCGAGATGGCAGAGAAGCACCCGTCGCATTACTATTCTAGGATCTATCAAACGACTGAAACGAAACTTACAGTCAACTGGACAGGGAATGCCCTAGCAATTTGTCGCTTGGAGTTCAAAACGCTTCCATAAATATTCTGTACGGGGCGGGCTTTTCAAATTGTAACGGACCACAACCATTGTTGGGAATTTTGGCCGCGGAAAACAAGCGAGCCTAACATACTGTCACCAAGGATTGTCTAGATGGTCGAGAGTTCCTTGGCAGCCATTCCTATACTCTCTGACGCATCGACCAGCGCAAACAAATTTCCCATGCGGGACGCTTTGAGCAGAGCACCCCTACAACTTCTGAGGAAGACCCGGCACCAGCGATGACATCGTTGCAAATAGGACTTGCCCCAAATCTACCATCTCCGCCTATGATGTCGCAAGAGCCACCGCTAAGACTCACTTGGGACCTGCCCGTATTCTGCTGGTAGGTAAAGGGCTTGGGCCGGAGACGGCAAAAAACTTGAAACTTTTAAACCGTTTCCGGTCCAGACAGACGAACTATCTATCCTAAAGGCGTGGTTTGCTGTGGGGAGATCGGCTGGTCATCCCAGCCAAGTTGAGCCAGGAGTACTAGGGATGTTGCACGAGGGTCACCTGGATGGTCAAAATGAAAAGCCTTGGGCCAGAGCTATGTGTGGTGAGGCATTGATAAAGACATAGAGTATTGGGCTTGAAACTCTTGTCAAAAATGCCAGAAATCAGACCTCTCCCCCAAGCACCCATTAGGACTGGAAACCCCTAGGGGACCATGGTCTAGAAATCCATATAGACTTCGCAGGGGTCCCAACCAGGGGGAAACCTTTTCTGGTTGTCGTTGATTGCCACTCAAATTGGCTTGAAGTAAAACTCATGCATCAACAACAAACAGAAACGCTAGTAAAAAAATTAGACGAACTTTTTCGCCACCCACGGCTTTCTTACCAGACGTTCTGGTCCGGACAATGGACCACAACTAACAAGCTTCCAGCGAGGCAATACCTAGCCTCCCTAGGTATCAGGCATGCCCTACCGCGCCGCCATCCGGCTGCAAACGGCAGAGCTGAGAGAATGGTTCGATTTACAACAGGAAGGACTAGACAGAATGGACATAGCCGATTGTCCACAAAAAGTAAACCGATTACTAACACCTCCAGATATAACACCCAGTTACAGTCACTAACAAGTCCCCAGCGGGAATTACTATGGGACGAAATTACCTCACAGCCTTGGACAGGACTACACCCAGATTTAACCCGGAAAACCCCCCTGGTTCCTCCACAAAGTTAGACAATTCAGTTAGGCCCGACCTTGGTAACGGCGAAAAATTTCCACGGGTGAACCATTGTGGGGTACCGGACAAATTACCCAATTACAGGCCCCAAATTCCTGCCGCTTAACGGTTAGACGATGGCAGGGGTGGAAGTGGCACATAGACCAGCTTCCGATCCCGAATAATTGAACGGCCAACAGACACCACAAACCAATCGCCGGACAATACAAATAAACCTCCAAACCAGGGAGGGGGGAACGGGCGAGAATTTTATTAAGAACCGGGTTTAAAACTAAAACAAACGCATTATTACCAACAAAAAGAGCAAATAAAAGGACTCACTGTTTGAAGAGATTGCAAGAAGAAGCCCGTCGGAGAAGGGCCAGCAGGCCAAGCTCAACCGGCCATTGGAACGGTGGGAGCGGCGAACCGCCGGCCTTAAGCAAACTCAGGCGGCGGCAAAATGCCGGACTCACCTTCCAGACGGTTCCTGAGAAGATAGGAAGAAACAGCAGCCCCATCCGAACCGGTCCGGAAGTCTTCACGAGATATGAACCGCGCAAGTCCTAATCGTGCTTCGGAAAAAGGCCCCTCCTTACCTGGTGACTACTTTACCACGTAGGACCAAACTAAAGGGGGAGGGGATGTTCTATATGCAAAGTGGGTTTAATCCTAGGCTACTGTTCTGATTGGTTCAAAATGTAGAAGTGGATTGGTTCACTGAACAATCCAAGAGCTGCTGAAGGCGGCAAATTTAAAAAATTGCATCAGGCTGAAAGCAAGCAGGCCAAGCCTGTATAAAAGGCTGCTGCGGCTTACAGCCAAGTGTCCTATTCTGACTACTGTTCGAATAAAACCTTTTGTTGTTGGAACCCGGTCTACCTCATGTGTTTTCGAACAAAACAATATGCACATATAAAGTCAACTTAATTTTGATGGTTGAAAAGATGCTGAAGCAATGACCAGGAGATGAGCCATGTGTTGATATAGAACTGCACAAAACAAAGAATCTTGCAGTAAAGATTAAGGATTAGTGAGGCACTAATTCCTGCCAATGGAAAGTAATATTTGTAGTTCAAGGTTGAACTGTTGTCTTTGGTGCTTTCTGAGCTTGATTGTTTTCTTGCAGATGTTTCATTACCAAATTAGATAGCCTCTTTAGTGCTACCAAGCTCAGGGAGCCACAGGCCTTCTCCTCCTCCTCCTCTCCACTTCCCAAGCTACATTTCCTTCTAGCACTGATGATGTTACCTAGCCTGATAATGAAATGTCTGTAAGAAAACCACCAAGCTCAGAGAGTAAGTATAAAGGATCCCACTAACTCTTAGACAAACTATTTTGGACTGTCAGTGGACTATATAAACATCCTAGGCCACAACTCCTGCTTATCTATGTGCTTCTACAGTAATGGAGACGTTGTTAATACATTTTGAGAATCGCACCTCATAAGTTGACAAGACTGGCTTGGAACGAGACAGAGCACAAGAACATGCTTCTTCAAGTGCAGGTTTGATTATGGACTGCCGGTCAATCGATCTGCATGTATTCCTGTTTGTCTTTCAGAACAACAGATTTGAAAGGGATCTTGGAGGTCTTCTAGTCCAACCCTCTGCTCAAGCAGGAGATCCTATGTTATTCCATACAAATGACAGTCCAGTCTCTTCCTGAAAACCTCTAGTGATGGAGCACCCACTGTTCTGGCCACGGCTTCCTGAGACTGTAATTAAGCACACACTTAGTTAAAACAACTCTTGTTTTATTTCAACGCTGGGAATTATGTTCATTCCCAACCTGTAATGAGTCCCAAACAGTCCCTCGAGATAAGCACCCACCTTTCTCTCCTTTGAACTGCTGCCAACAACTAAAGTGCCAAATGAATTCTAAAAAGCCAACCGAAGTAGAAAGTCCACACAGAGCTTCAAGGATTAATCCAAAAAGAATGAATGACTTTGCTTCCTGCAAAGGTTTCATCATCTTGGCCTGTCCTTTATCCCCTATGGGAGGGTCAATCACCTCCCAGCCTTTCTCCTGAGTTGCCCCTTCTGCTTCAGCTACTCTGGCCTTCTAGCAGCTCTGCGCATGAGCGCACTGGGAACAGGCTCCCCTTGTTCCTCTGCCTCGCTGCTGCCAGACTCCAGAGGCTCCGGAGTTAGCACCCCACTCTCAGATGGTCCTGGCCCCATCTCTGCATCGGACACAGGACCGTCATCCAAGTCCTCCCCAGACTGGTCCCGATTCTTCCCCACTGTCTGATTCCACTGCCATCTACACTGACTGCTGGCAAAGCACAACACCCACAACTTCTGAATGCAAACTGTTCCACAGACTTCAGGGCAAACAACACAATCATTGGTTGGGTTAAACACATGAGTTTGAGGAATTGGACATTAATCTGTCATTGGTGCAAATTTTCACCCCTCTAACAGGGATCTTCAAGAAAAATTTTTGCTGGACAGGGACCTAACATTCAAGACTGTGCCTAATTTTTTTCCCTTCATGTCATCCTCACTGTCCATTCAGTTGGTTTGATGGAAATAAGAGTTTTCACAAATACTTTTTGCTCATCCGTTGTTGGTGCTCCCACAGCTGAAAAACTTTTTGCTTTGGAAACCTAATTATCAGCTTGTTTGAAATGTTGGGCATGCTATCATGACAAACCAACAACTGTCCTCCTTAGTTCTAGCAATGCATACTGTTAGCACACCCGCACACAAAACAGTGCAAAGTCATGAATGCTTTAGTTGCAGTGTTTCTTTCTTTCTCTGTGTGTTAAATGCTCACACCTTCACCTTAATGGGTGTGCACATGACTTTGGCTTAGCAGCCCACATAACGAAAACAAGATTCCTTTTTTAAGTCCTGGAATTCTGCATTTTATTTCCCTGTTTAACCAAAATGGTGCAAAATTATTAAGCAAAGTCAGGTCTGCTCAGGATTCTCTCTGCTTTGTTTACAAATGATTCAGCTCTAATGCAGTTCAGCGGGAGTGCAATTTGCATGCAGCAGAAATACAAAGCGGTTATTTAATTTAATTTTAGCCTTCCACAGAAGGCTAGCTGGCGTGTTTTTCCTCCACTTTATATTCCCAAGACAACCTTGAGTGATGAGTTAGGCTGAGGAAGAACTGGTCCAAGGTCACTGTAATGCTTGAGTGAGGATAGCATTTGAGATCATTCGGAAGAGAAAATATTGATATATTACATTTGTTTGCCATCCAAGTCACCACGAGGGTTGCAGAATAGCAAAAGCAATAGCCTCTTGCTCCTTTCTTCCTCCCTCCCTCCCTCCTTCCTTCCTTCCTTCCTCCCTTCCTCCCTCCCTCCCTTCCTTCCCACAGACTTTTATACTGCTTCATGGTGCTTCCCAGCCCTCTCTAAGCGTTTACAGAGTCATCCTCTGGCCCCCAACAATTTGGGTCCTCATATGATCCACCTCGGAAGATGGGTTCACCTTGAGCTGGTCAGAATTGAATAGTTGGCAGTCAGCAGAATTAGCCTGCAATACTGCTTTCTAACCACTGCGCTGCCAGGAAGGAGAATGAGAAAGGGAATATGGGAGGGAGGGAGGGAGGAATAGCAATAGCTTTTATGTCCTCATGGTCTCCCACTTTCTGGTGCCTTAACCACTAGGTCAAGCATGCAGCATCTGGTTTCCAGCCAGATCATTGTGTGTCTTTTTGTAAAAAGCGCAGAAAATCTGGTTGCCGCCTTGAAAGCTGTCTTGATCCTGACATCATCTAAACCTCTGGATGTTCCACAAGGGTTCACAACTGTTTTCCAGACCTTTTATTGTGGCTTTTATTCTTTCCAGTCCAATAAGATAGTTGAACGTATAAAAGGGGTGAGATGACTCTCTAACTGAGCTGGATACCATTGACACACTCTTTCTTTCTTTCTTTCTTTCTTTCTTTCTTTCTTTCTTTCTTTCTTTCTTTCTTTCTTTCTTTCTTCTTTCTCTTTCTCTATTTCCTTCCATCTTTTCTTTCCTCCTCTTTCTCTCCCTTCCTTCCTTTCTCCCTCCTTCTTTCTTCTTCCTTTCTTCTTCCTTTTTTCTTTCTTTCTTTCTTTATTTTTTCTCTTTCTTTCACTCCTTCCTTCCTTCTGTCTTCCCTTCCTTCCTCTTTCCCTCCCTCTTCCTTCCTTCCTTCCTTCCTTCCTTCCTTCTGTTAAGTAACATCTCCAAAGAAACATGCTTTCATTTCCTTTTTTTTAAAATCAGCCAGGTTTGGCTAATGATATGACATCCTTGTCTGAAACAGCTGCTAAAACCCTGCAGCATGTCACCCTCACTTCATAAAAATAGATACTTCAATGTTAAAATTAAGTGGGCATCACTATAAAATTAGGAGGAAAAGGCAGCTGCCAACACATCTTCCATTCTTTGAGGAAATTTACAGCATGCAAAACGCTGACATACACATTCACTTGCTCCCCAACACTCTGCCAAAGCAGTGAAACTTGTAAGGTTTCTACTGGTTTCTTCTCTTGGTCAAACATTAGCCGCTCTCTTTTTATATATATATATATTACATTTTATATTTCTCTTTTTATATTTTAATGGGTTGAGTTGCGTGAATGGGCAACATTCCAGATTTTTCTGATTTAAGTCAGCTCGACTCTCAAGGTAATGATTTATTAGGTGCAAAGAGAAAGTCAGGCTGGCTGGGTTTCTTGATTCTTAACAGACTTTCATTGGCACGACCTGTAAGGCAGCTCTCGATGGAAAAGGAGACCAATGAGAGTGTAAAGGCTGTGCCCTCCGGATTCTCCATCGTCCTTGTCAATTTCCAAAACTCTGGGGAAGGAGGTTCATGAGGAGAATTTTTCACATGCTGTAATTTATGGATAATATGACAGCTCATCCTCATCCTCGAGGAAGTGGCCTGCTGAAGGGAGAGAGCAGAGTGATATTTGTTAATTATCTAATCATTGGTAGCTCCTTGAACTGAACGAGATGTTTCCCAGCCATCAACCTCACAATATTCTCTGTAGTATTATTCTCTGATACAAAAATGCCAGCAAATGAATTCTTTTCAATTTAATACAGAATACACCCACCCCCTGGATGCATATTCTCCAGTGGGACACATCCATGGCCAAGAGTCATCAGTCATGCTCTCCAGTAATAATCTTGTGTGCCAACAGCTTCGGCAGCCAAGGCGATTATCTAAGGCATTTAAAGAATTCACTGCTTTCCCCCACTCCCTTTCTGCTGGCAACTAAAAAGACCAAAGGAATATTTTTTAGTTGATACCCCCATGGTCACGTGATCGAAATTCAGACGCTTGGCAACTAACTTGTATTTATGACAGTCACAGTGCCCCGAGGTTGTGCGATCAGCTTTCATGATCTTCTCACAAGGAAAGTCAAGAGGGCAGCCAGATTCACTTTACAACTGTGTTACTAACTTAACAACTACAGTGACTCACTTAACAATGGTGGCAAGGAAGGTTGTAAAATGGGGCAAAATTCACTTAATAATGGTCTTGCTTAGCAACTGAAATTTCAGGCTCCATTGTAGTCATAACACAAGGAGATCATTGTGTGGATCATTTGGATTAAACATACTTTTGGAAAGATGCATTTTGCTACTGTTGGATAAAATATTCATACTGTATGTTTTGTTGAGAGGTCCTTTATGCTCTTTGAGCTTGGTGGCTTTCTTACAGATGTTTCATTACCAAACTAGGTAACACCATCAGGGCTAGTCTGGAGTAGCACTAAAGAAACGTCTCCAAGAAAACAAACAAGCTCAGAGAGCACCTAGGACCCCATAATGCAACCCAGGGCTACAAATATTTTTTCTCATGTTTATTTTGTTGTTTTATAGAACCTCTGTTTCCATGAAATCCCCTTGATAATTAATCAGAAGAGAAATTGTAGCAGGTGCCTTGATACTTTGCTTCACCATAAATAAATAAATCTGTGAATTATACTGCCACCATCATTTTGATTTTGGAATAGGTTATTATTATGGAAAACTCTGTTTAGTTCCTCAAGGGACTTGCTCAATGAAGAACTTCAAAATTCCACTTGAACGTGACTTTACAGTAATTTTTTTCCCCTTTGCAGGTTTATTTACATCAATTTGGAAACTTCTGTTGATCTGCTGACTTGGGCCAATTCAACAGTGCAGTCTGTCTTATCAACAACCCAAAAAGTTGGTTAGATCTGCATGGTCTTCAGAACACATTTCCAAATATAGCTTTACACACAGTGTTTTATTGTACCTAGAGAATTACAGAGATGACAAGGATATTTATTAATAAAGGCATTTTCCCCAAATCAATTTAGCTCTGCTAAAAAAAATTTGCAAAATGGTATGCTAAAAATGTGTAAAATCTAATTCTAATTTCCTGAATTAGAAATCGTTACTTCGCTTGTCTGACTCATTCAGTTTCAGCTATGCTTGGAAAAGTTATACTACTGCAGTCTTCATATGTTTGTCACATTGTGTGTGTCTGTGTGTGTGTTTCTGGGTTCCAGTTTTGGGTTCAACTTTGGAGAAGCTTGTTTAACTGTGAAGTTTGCAAATGGAAGGAAAATTGTTGTTGCTTTATGGGTGGTGTGAAGACCATGAAGACCTGTATTGCAGTTTTCAAGATGTCAAAATCATTTTAACATTCACTTGCTTTTTTGAGATGCCAAGTTCCTCTTATCACATGCTTGTTGGAGCATGAGGAATATCTGGAGAAAAGTCTCTTTTCTTGAGTTGGTTTATTGAAGGAAAAAAAGAACCAACCAAAGAGGAATGCACAGGATTTTTATTTGAAAAACTGCCACAAATAAGCAGGAATCTAGAAAGCTGTTGAACCACCGTGGCCTTCAAATGGCTGGTTGCTGAAGGCCAGGAATCCCATCATCTGGCCTGCAAGGAGTTAATTACTCAGTACATATGATAAAACTCATCTGTCACATCCTGGTGGCTGTTGTTTTCTTGCAGATGTTTCATTGCCCAACTAGGTAATGTCATCAGTGCTAGAAGGGAGTGGGCTTTGCTCTCTGTGTATATACTAATGGCTTGCCCTGTCAGTGTTGGCAGGAGTGGTCTTGCTGGTTTCCTGATTAGATTGTTGTTTGTTAGGGATATAAGTCACCTAACAGTGATTTGGGTTGGACAATATATAAACCAGGATAGACATTTTAATACTGTCTCTTCAAGAGCAATAAGGTGTGGTTTCTCAAACGGCCATAAGATGGAGCCAGAAACCTGGGTTGTTTTAGTCTTAGTCTCAGAAGAGAGTGTGAGTCAGTCTCTGTTTCCTTCTGTTGGAAAGTATTGCCGTCCCTCCATTTTTCCTAATTGACTGATATTCTTTGATTTTGAGGTAAGTCTGTTACTGAACTGTTTTTGACACTGGAATTTGTTATTGGATGATCCCTGGATGAAAACTGACTGATTTACTTGTGAATGACTTTGGATTGCTTGTTTGAACTTTGCTTAAACCTTTCTGGAAGTAAAACCTACATTACTGTACAGTGTATCTGTGTTCTGTGTGTGTATTATTCAAACACTTCTCTCAAATACGTCTCCCTATATGTGCTCATTCTCCTAACGGGGAATTACCTCAACACTGTTTACTGTTCAAACAAGATAGTCAGGTGCATCACAAACATCATGAGGTAAATCACAGAGCCCACAGAAGAAAAAGGTGGGGAAAATATGACTATTGATCTATGACTATTGTTAACTCTTGTACCTTATGATTCTTGACTCTTTTCTTTTATGTACACCGAGAGCATTTGCACCAAGACAAATTCCTTCTGTGTCCAATCACACTTGGCCAATAAAAAGAATTCTATTATATTCTATTTTATTCCATTCTATTCTATCATGAGGTAAATCACAGAGCCCACGGAAGAAAAAGGTGGGAGAAAAGGGAACCTCCCCCTCTACACACACAGCAGCCAATCACAGCCTCATGCAGGAGCTGGGACTGTGGTACTAATCAACCACAATGGTGTGTTTTGGCTCATGGCACAACCCCACTGTTCCAGCTACAATTGAAATGTCTTAACAAAGCCCCCTGCTCAAAATGAGATGCAGGGTTCCAGTGGATATCATCTCTCCTAGCCAACTAGTTTTTCAGAAGTTGTGAATGATCCAAACTTGAAGTTATGAAGAGAGTGGACAACCATCTGTCTGAAATAGCACAGGGCTTTCTGCCTGAGCAGGGGGTTGGACTAGAAGACTGCTGAGGATCTTTCTACCTCTGTTTTTCTGTTCTGTTCAGCATCTCCATGGTCACATGATCAAAATTTGTCGGTTTGGAAACTGACTCATATTTATGACGGATGCAGTGTCCTGGGGTAATGAGTGTCCTGGGGTAATTTGCCCTCTTCTGACAAGCCAAGTCAATGGAGAAGCCAGATTCATTTAACCGTGTTACTAATTTCACAACTGCAGTGATTCAACTTAACAATCATGGCAAGAAAGATCATAAAACGAGAAAAAATTCCTTTAACAACAGTCTAGCTGAGCAACAGAAATTTTGGGCTCAATTGTGGTTGTATGACCAAGACTGTAATCGTATGTCTCGGACAGTGGTGGGATTCAAAGATTTTTACCACCAGTTCAATGGGTGTGGCTTGGGGGGGGCGTGCTTTGCACGTGTGTACACATTTTGCATGCATGTGTCAAACGTGCACTTTGCGCAGGCGCAGAGGTGTTCCAACTCACTCCTGCAAGCCTGCACTCTCCCGATCGCTTCAGAGCTGCCACGCTTCACTCTGCTGTGCCACACGGAGCAGCTGTGCTTCAAAAGCAGGGAATAAAGGTGAGTTTGGGAGCACGGGCGGGCAGGTGGGCCCAACAGCAGAGCAGTGGAGATAACAAGTTTGGTCTCTGCTGCTCATCGATGCTACCAGCTTGGCAGAACTGGGCCAAACTGGTAGAATACCACCACTGGTCTAGGACTACTTGTATTAAGCTCCAAAAGACATTGTCACCATTTTCATTAATAGCAGCAGCGACCTTCGGATTCTGCATCTGTAGCTTTCATCCCTCCAAAAATCCCTCCTCTATTTTTATTTATTTATTTAAATTTTTTTTAAAAAAAACCCACCTATAAAATAACACTGTTATGAGATTTGAGTTTTGCTTGCTCTATCCCAATTCTTCCTGAGCTTTTCTGTTCTGCTAATGATCAAAATGCATTTTTGTTGCAAGAGGAAGTCAGGCAGACCTGAACCATTTCAAGCTATGGATGACAGTGGCGGCTTAAGGGCTCATAATCATGAATTAAATCATTTCCCTTGAATGTATGGCCTTATTACTTGGAATTATTTCACATCAGACCCATTATCTGTTTTACTGGTTTGCTTTAAATAAGAACAGCCCGGGGGGGGGGGGGNGCGGGGGGGGGGGGGAAGGAGTGAGGGAGGGGAGAGAGAGAGTTTTTGGTCAGCCAATATTTGCCAATGGAAAGGGTCAAGGATGTTGATGTGAAATGTCAATTTTAGAGACAGCATATCTCTGAGTCCTGGCAGTTGGGGATATATAGTGCAAGGAAAAATTATTCTTATCATGCTTTGCTTGAAAGGCAATGAAGAAGAAGAGGATGGAGTAGAAGAGGATGAAGAAAAAAATGAAAAGGATGAAATATAAGAGGGCAAATTTGGATGATGAAGAAGATGAAGAAGTGGATGAAGAAGAAGAAAAAGTAGAAGAGAATGATGAAGATGGATGAAGTGGAAGAGGATGTTGAAGAAGATGGTGATGAAGAAGATGAAGAAGAAGAGGATGTAGAAGAGAATGGTGACAAAAATGAAGAAAAGGATGAAGTAGAACATGATGAAGAAGATGAATAACAGAGTTGGAAGGGATCTTAGAGGTCTTCTAGTCCAACTCCCTGCTCAAGCAGGAAACCCTATTATTTCAGACAAATGATTGTCCAATCTCTTCTTAAAAACTTCAAGAAGTTGTGGAGCACTCACAACTTCCGCAGGCAAGTCCAACATTTCTCCCTAGTTCTACACTGGTTCTCTCCTTGATTAGTTTCCATCCATTGCTTCTTGTCCTGCCTTCAGGTGCTTTATTTAGATAAGGAAAGGAGACCAAAGGTGCACTGGCTTTTGACATAAATTGGAGAGATTCAAAGGACAGGTTAGGTATCAATTGCATGCATGGAGGATGTTCACCTGGGTTATGTTTTTCCCAATTTAGGATCTCAAATGCATTTGTCTTTCAGAGTTTTCTTTTCCTTGTGCTTTAAATCTTAAAAATAGAAAATAACCTGAGATAGCTACAGAGACAGAGAGGCAGACAGAGACAGACAGAAGAAACCAAGAAACCAAAGAAGAAACCAGTGTGGCTGCACAAAGATCTCTCTGGCAAATTGAAAGAAAAAAGGACAAGTACAAAAAAATGGAAAGAAGGACATACAACTAAGGCAGAATATCTGCAAAGACGAAGTCAGGAGAGCAAAGGCTCAGAATGAACAAAGACCTGCAACAAAAGCCAAAGATAATAAAAAAAAGGTTTCTTCCAACATATCAATAACAAGAAAAAAATCAAGGAAACATTCGGTCCACGAAAGAGAGAAGAGGGCAAGGAAGCAACAGGCAACAGAGAGAAAGCAGAACTGCTTAACTCATTCTTTGCATCCGTCTTCACACAAAAAGAAACAAGAGCTCAACCCACCAAAAACATAACTGTAAAAGACAGAGCAGAAATAAAAGTTAAAATAAGCAAAAAAGAAAGTAAGAGAACACCGGTCTGATCTTGATGAAAACAAATCACCAGGGCCTGATGGATCACATCCCAGAGTTTTAAAGGAGCTGGCAGAGGTCATATATATATATATCTTTCTCCCACCAATGTCAAGAAGCCACCGTTAGTCAAAATTCTCACATCTCACAAAGACTCCTTTCTGGTGGAGTTTGGAGGAGAGAAAGAAAGACTTCTGCTGCTTTCCTTGCATGAAGCCAACAGTCTCTCTCTCTTTCTCTCTCTCCCTGAGAATGGAGCTGGAGAAGGTATCCTGCAATCCCAAATAGAGAATGATCAATAGGTAGGAAAACGGGGTGGGGGATTTTCCTGCAGACTTTTTGGGGGGATTTTACCAGGGTCTCTGCTCTGCAGGATTTAAAATGATGAGTTTGGGGGTCCCTGAGGTCCAAAAGGCTGGCAACCCCTGAGCTAGAGATCACAAATTTGGAGAAGGCTGGCTGAAGCCATAGTTTTACCCCTCCGTTGATTTAACTTGTTGTTTTGCTCAAATATATTTAGCTATGTCACTATTGGCCCTAAAGTTCTTATGGTCTTTCCTCTAAAAGAGGTAACTAGCACACCATCTGGTTCAGTGGGTCTTTCTCAAGGACCAGAAGGTCCCATGGTCCAGATCAATATTTAAAATATTACTACTTTTATTTTATTTGATCCTTCTCTTTCTCTAATAGAGAATTCTTGGGCCATCTCAAAGCAACTTCATCAGTTTCAGCTGTGGAATAAATGTGGAACAGGAATCTGGAGGTTTTTCTTACTGTGAGGGACATCAATCTTTCTTCAGGAATTTCTCGCAGATCTGGAGAAGGACAGCATCATATTTTGAATGTAATGAAAACGATGAAATTCTCCCTAAGTCTCAATTCCAGGATATTTGGAAGTTGTCCTTGTTTTCTAACAGGAATAAATCTGATTATTCCTCTTGGTTTCTCTCATGACAGATGAGAAGAATCTGTCTGAATTGCAATTCCCAGTCACCACAGCTGCTTTGTTAAATGCTACAGGAAATGGTGGTTTACTTGAAGAGACTTCATACAATGTCTGGTGGGTTTTGGCCTCTAAATCGTTTAATCTTGACGCGTTTCCCAATGTATGGACCAATTTAGGGCTTGCTCGTCCCTAAAGCATAAGGGCTTCTTTAATGCTTCTTATGAGACTCTCATACTAGAGATCTACCGAATTAGCCATGTTCAAATTTGGAGTTCCTTTCAGTAGTGCAGAGCCTTGGGTGGAAGAGATGGTGGTCAGGTCATCAGGACTCAAGCTCTTGAAGGAAGAGTAGAGGTTCCTCTTGGTTGAATCCATGCCACCTCTTCTACTTTGTTATCTTCCTCGAGTCAAGATTTTTTTTCTTTTCTTTCTTTCTGATATCCTTCCTTCCTTCCTTTCAACCATCTATCCATCCTTCCCTCTATTCTTTTTGCTTCCTTTTCTATTCCTTCCTTCCTTTGCTTCCATTCCTCTCTTTTTATTTCTTCCTTCTTTTCCACTTCCCTTTCTCTCTTCCTTCTTTTCCTCCCTCCCTCCATTTCTTCTTTTTCTTTTTCCTCCCTCCTCCCTTATCTCTATTCCTCTTCCTTTCCTCCCTTTCTTCTTTCTAAACCTCCCTCCCTTCCCTTCCTCTCTATTCTTTCCACCTTCCATTCCTTTTCCTCCCTCCCTCTCTCTCACCCTTCCCTCTCTCCCTTTCCTCTTCCCTCCTTCCCTCCCTTTGCTTCCTTCCTTCTTTCTCTGTCCTTCCTTCCTTTCTATTCCTTCCTTCCTTGTCCCTCCCTCCCTTCACTCCATTCCTCTTCCCTTTCTCTCTTTCTGCTTTCTGTTTCTTCATTCCTTTCTGCCTGCCTGCCTCCTCTGGCATAATTCTCAACCCCAAATCTCCAAGAAAGTCCCCCTTAAGTCCCCGGAAGCTTTTCAAAAGAACTGAAGTTCTCCACAGTGGCAATGATCCTCTCAGAAACAGACCTGCACAACCAGAGCAGGCTGAGAATGAAATGGATTGACTAAACCAATTGACAATCCTTGATTCCTTCCACAATACCAAGTTCAATTCTCATCCCACATTTTCCGAATTATGTTCCTACGACATGCACCACATCTACGATTCCATGCATTTCAAGTTTTGACAGTCGGAGGTTGCAAAAGACAATTTCTGAGCAGAACATCTCTGAGCTCAGATTGTTTTGGAGGTGATTAGAAAGCTTTTTCTTCCCATTTAATTATTTCATTTAAACCAGAATTATTTCTCTTGGGAATAATGACAGAAGGTTATAGGAAAGGTATTGCATATTTAACAATACGTGTATTGACAGCAGTGGGAATGATATACACAAAATATTGGAAGAATGAAATCCTACCACCAGAAAGAGAGATAATAAGGAAATCACCGGGGCCTGATGGATCACATCCCAGAGTTTTAAAGGAGCTGGCACAGGTCATCTCAGAACCGCTGCACCATATCTTTCAAAAATCCTGGAGCACCAGGGAACTACCAGAGACTGGAGAAGAGCTGATGTGGTTCCCATCTTCAAAAAAGGGGAAAAAACAGACCCATAATATTCTGAAATGTAGATTTCAGCAAGGCATTCGACAAAGTAGACCACAACCTCCTTCTTAGTAAGCTAGAAAAAAGTGGAACAGAAAGCACCACCACTACATGGACTCGCAACTGGCTGGCAAACCGTACTCAGTGAGTAGTCCTTAATGGGTCTCAGT
>BHFT01018205.1:0-20785 GCA_004320025.1 Laticauda laticaudata | reverse complement strand
TTCCCCGTATGTGTCGCGGATGTAGAACGGACGCGGCGGAAAGTTCATCCGCTCAAAAAGTTTTGTGCAGCTCAAAAATTTTGAGTGGATGAAATCTCAATAGACAGATGCTGGATGGATAGAATGTATGAATCATGCACGCAATGAGTACAGAACGGATGCATCGCGTTAACCAACAGATGGCAAACGTTTTTCTCTGTTTTACATCCTCTTTCCATCCATTGGTGCAGTGTGACATGGGCTTTACATGATGGTAAATTAATGGACTGAGGAAGGTGATGAGTGGGTCTTTCATGTCATGAGAACAAATCCATGGTGTTTCTTCTGAAGTTTTTCTAACATTGTTCAGCTGAGCAGTTCATTAGAAATAATCATGGATGCTGACAGACTGACTCATATCACAAGCTTTATTCACAAAAGCATTGTGTGAGCTATTTTAATGTTTGGGCAAAGAATCTAGTATAGTGTTAAGCCTGAAATTCAGACATGGGGCTATGCAACTGCCAGATCATGTCCATGTCTCTTTGGAACAGGTTGTTCTTTGAATGCCTTTGTTTTGAGTGGCCAATATTTTGCTCAAAACTGCAAGTTATTACACACTAAAAATCACATTAATAACAGAGATTTTGGGGCAAGCAACAATGACAAAGCTTCTATCAATTTAAAAATATTTAAGGCTTAAAACAGACAAGTAACGCTGACCTGTGGTTGCGATTTAAGAAATGGAATTGGTTGTGTGTTTCCCAGTTTTGTTTTTTTTAAAAAAACCTAGTGGTTTTTTTTTTTTGTCTATGAATAACAAGTCACTAAAGCCATCAAAGAGAAAGTCCCTTATATTAATTTACAAGGTATTGTATATGTTTTGTAGATGCTGAGCTGGCACTAGGTTCAAAAGTTTAAACAGATGTAAAAGTTGGCATAGAAAAAAGGGATTTTCTAAGATGCTGACTGAGCACTGAGGTGAAAAGTTTATCCAAATTTTCCTTTGAACTAGATGGACTTGGGACCAAATATGGACTTCCAAAATGTGAAAAAAACCCACATCTCTTCCAGTCATTTGTTAGAGTTGTCAAAGATAGATTCTATCCCTCCAAACTGGTCAGTTTATAGGCAGAAATAAAAAATAGTTTTGTTTAAAAATGATTTCCCTGTGACAAAATGCTTTTAGTATAGAAAAATACATAAAGTTTTTTAAATGCATAAAAATACCAGAGTAATGTACAGTGAAGTAAATGGTTAGAATAGAGGTTATAACACTGCAGGCATTCAGCCAAGATACTTGCCCCTGATTCTTAGTTAATGAGGCAATAGACAACCCACTTTGCCTCAGAGTCATGAAGCTCCTTTTTTAATCTTATAAATGTTTAAAACACTTAATCACCTTGTAATGGATCTCTATTCAGCAGAATCAACGAAATATAACATGCCAAAGGATATAGTGCAAAGTAATACATAATAATATAATATCTCCTGGCACAGAACTAATTCACTCCAGGCATATATTCCACATCATAATCATTCTCTTAATATTATTATGTATAAGATTTAGCAAAAAGGATTACACGCCTAAATATAAATTACAAAATATAAAGTTGTATCCTTCAGATTAAAAGAAATGTGCTTAAGAATACCAGGAGTCTGCACATGTAGCATCTTTTCGCAACTCCTTAAAACAGTGGTCCCCAGCCTTTTTTGTACCAGGGACCGGTTTCACGATTATTCATTCTTCCACGGACCGGTACCTGAGTAATGCGAGACTCCACCACCATCGGGACGGCTCTTCGTTCGAAGCCGCTCCCCCCCTTCAACAAAACTAAGGCGCGAGGATTCCTTCAGCACCCAAACACCACTTTCCAACTGAAAACCTGGAAGCACTTTCCAACTGAAAACCCGGAAGCAACCAAAAACCCGGAAGCACCATCGAAACAAGATGGCGGCGCCAAAGCTTTGCGGACCGGTACAAAATGATCCACGGACCCCTGCCTTAAAACATTTAAAAGCATTTTTCCTGGGATTATAAAGCTGTCTTTTGCAGCTACAGTGCATTCTTGAGAAAAGAGTCTTTTGGTTGGTATAGGGTATACAGCTTCTTCATGCATGCCCAGATGCTGTCTCCATAATACTTTTTTCATGCCTTTGAATCTGATGTTTGCTGTAGATAAAAGTTTCTTATGGGTTCGCTATTGACAACCACTAAACTGTGATATAAGATTAAATCAACATTTGATTGTAACCACTTGGAGTTTTCTTATCTTCTTTACATTAGCAGGCCATGACTGTTTCTGGATTTTCCATCTAATCTTACATTCTCCTTTGCCTGAACTGTCCTGTTTTTGATTACAAGATATATCCTAGGATTTTATTGAATAATATTTAATTATTATTTAATAATTTAATAAAATATCATTATCTCAGATTAGTTCTTCTACTATGGTGAACTTTTAACAGTCTTGCATGCTGTGACTGTTAAACTGGGGGGTATTGCACAATTTTTGTTTCTGTATACCTACCATGAGTTTGAGAAGATGTCTTCCTATCATTTGAGTCATCTGTGGCCATATAGGTTTATCTACTATGTGTCATGAGTAAGATAAAGGATAATAAACTTTAAAACTAAACTCAGGGAAGACAAACATTCAATGGGTAGATGAATCCATGGTTAAGGAATAGAATGAATAATGATATTGTGATGTGACAGTTAAGCTGGTAACTCGAAATGATGAAATCCAGCTGATAGTCCACAATCAGCCATATTTTATCATCCCATCCTCATAGGGTTGTTGTTGTGGGAAGAAATATAGAAGAAGAATATGTGAGCTACTATACAAAACACAATATAAAAATCTAAACAAGGAAAGGAGAGATGGAGAAAAAAAGAGAGAGATTTTTATAGCACTCTATATTTTAAAAAATGACCCTGGATGAGGTATATCATAAAAACAAAACAACACAAAATAAATATGTATTTATTGAGTAGAATTATCACCATGGATCTAGCTATATACCACATGGATATAGCTAAGAAATAGGGCCCATAACATGCTTGTGGTTAGGATTAGGTTAGGCCTGAGCACATAACCAGGTCAGAAGATCAACATGCTCAGGATCTCTCTCATCTCTAAAGGGAGAATGTTCCAGACGGTGAGAGCTATGGCAGAGATGTCACATCATGTGGTCCTTATTCCTGATATTCCTTGGCTGACAAGATCCATAAGATGCCCAACTTCATATTGAATGTGTAGAAACAACTGGTAGAAGATGGTCCCTTAGGTAACCCATCCCCAAGCCATGAAGGCCTTTAAAGGTGAAAAACAGTACTTTGAATTAATACCAGAAGTACCTGGCAGCCAATGCAGCTCATGTAGCAATAGTGTTATATAATTTTAATATCCAACACCATTTATTATTTGTGCAGACACATAATGTTAAAACTTCTGAATGTGCTTCAAGGCAGTGCCATGTAGAGTGCCTTGCAATAATACAGACAAGTTATGAGGGCATGAATGACTGTGAGCAAAACCACCCAATGCATGGAAGGATGCAACTGGCAGATAACTATAAGGTGTGCAAAAATCCTCCTGCCCACAGCTGACACCTGCTCTTCTAGTTGGAGCCATGAGTCCTAGGGGACCCCTAGATTATGCATTGGGTCTGTCTGGGACAGTGGTACATCATTCAGGACCAGCAGTGGAATACCTTTGTCATCAGAAGGCTCAAATAGCCCAAGATACTCAGTTTTGGTTATCTATTTGGATCAACTTGAAGGGGTCAATATGTAACAGATAAAGAGATAATCAGAGTTGGAAGGGACCTTGTAGGTCATCTAGTCCAACCCCTCACCCAAGCAGAAGGCCCTACACCATTTCTGACAAATGGCAGTCCAATCTCTTCTTGAAAGTTTCAAGTGATGGCACTTCCACAACTTCCGAGGGCAAGCTATATCTTGGATCTATGTTCATCGTGATGTTGGAAGCCTAATTAACCTTATGTCTTAGAGTGCTTTTTATCACTTTTGTCAGATGGTTAGCCAGTTACAAGTATACAGTGATAGCTTTTTCACAGTAGTAACCTTTAATATGATGTTATTCAGATTACTGGAATTTAGCTTATACAGAGTTATCCTTGAAGCAGTCAGGGAGGCTGATAACTTGCTGACAGAAACATCAAAACAGAACTCCCATAAAATCAGCTTTGTATTTCTTGTAGCACAGTGAATGGGATATGGGAGGAAACCTCCTGGGTCTTTTCCTACTATACTATGAGTCATATGCAATTAGTGTAATTTTTAGCACATTGAAAAATCAAATTTTAATGTTATCCAGATTGACCCTGAGTGTGAGTGTGAATCTACAGAAAGTATTAATAATGTACTCCTGTTTTATACCCAAGCAGTGAGTTATTGCTGCAGTCATTGTACCAGTGCCATATCCAAATTAAGTCAAGCAGGTTCTTTGCTGAGTTTTGGTACATAAATGGCCAATGCATTTATTCATATTAACGGATGAGATAAACTTGCCATGTTTGACCCCTGGATGTTTTACAAATTATATACTGCCAGGTAACCTGCAATATAGGATGTGGATTCTCACATGCTGAAAGTCATGTACTCTTCGCCAATGTATATTAACATTCTGCATAAATTAAGAAAATGACTCTAAACTTTGAAACAAGTCCAGTTTAGTTATGTGATTCTGTTTCCAGCAGAATTTATGTATGTGATTCTTTGAAATCATATAAGATGGATTCTACTGTTTATTGCTGTCACCACAACATAGGTGTGTGTGTTTTCCCTAGAAGTTTCTATTAGAATATCTATGACAATATAGATCCCTCATACATCTGAATATTCTAATTTATTTTTACTATCTAGTATTGATCCTTTATTTTAAGATTACAAATCTATGAATTTCCCCAAAATAAGAAAACAGCATTTTACAAAGTCACATTGACTACCGTATATACTCGCATATAAGCCGACTTTAGAACGCTTTTTTTTTTTTCAAATTTGGGGGTCGGCTTATACGCGCATAAATCTGATTTTACCACAAATGACATACGATATGACACATTCTCAGATCACGCAATCGAATATTACCTACAGCCGTATATACAATACAGCACATTTTCCTTTTTACTCTGGGTGCCTCCATTTGCTTTTTCTCCCACCGGATATACACGGTCGATTGGTTAGTTTATTCACGTGACGCTGTAGTGTTTGCGATCGTCACCCCACATGCAAAAAAAAACTTTTGTTATCCAGTTCTCGTGCATTTTAGTAAAGTTCCGAGTAAAATTCATTAAATATAGCCATGTCTGATGTTAAAAAAAAAAAGCAATGTTTATGCTGCTTCTTGTAAACTAAAAGTAGTCGAAAGGCGCAAGGAAACAAGCAACCTTGAGCAGCAAGAACCTTGAGTGGGATGAGAGCAATATTAGAAGATGAGAAAAAGATGTACATTGGATTGCACCCCGTTCAAAAACGACAAAAAAGAGGCCAAAGCTGGACAAGTTCCCTGAATGGAAAAAGCCACAATTCTTGAGTGGTTGAGGCTCAAAGGCAAGAATGGCTACAGATGTGTCTAGATTGGCCGTGCACTTACAAGCATGCAGATGGCCAAATCTGGGAAAATCCAGTACTCAACTTCAACTGCTTCCCCGGCTGGGTTAACAGGTTTTTGAAGAGAAATGGATATATAAGTCAAAGAACCAAATAGCCCCAAAGCTTACATCAGCAATTTGAGGAAAAGTGTGGATGAACTCAGCGTTTGTGATAAATAAACGAAAGACTGTGATTTTCCTGCTCAGCAGGATGGGCAATATGGACGAGACCCTATGTTGCTTTGACATGCCAAGCACTAAAAACATTGAACCAAAAGGGGTGAAAATACACCAGTTCTTATTTAGAAACAGGGCACCTAAGAAACCCATTTTACACTGTGCTGAGTTCATGCAAGATGGGGTGAAGCTACCCCCAATGGTAAATTCTTACAAACGAAAAACCCCCTCAAAAGACAAATTTCCAGTGGTTGCCTTCATCCATCAGCATCCCAAAGAGATGGATGAGATGGAAGAAACGCAAGGTAATCAAATGGATAATCCAAGTGTGGATGCACAGAAATGGAGGTCTTCTCAAGAAACACTCCCATGCTAGTCTGGGGCCAATTCAGAGCTCACCTAACCGAAAGGTTAAAAAAAGGAGACTAAAGGATCAACACATTCAGAGCAGGTATATCAGGAGGGTTGATGGAATGCTACAACCTAGAGTGTCAGCCTGAACAGACCCTTAAGACACACATCGCGAAACTTGTGGACACGTGGATGGCAGAATGGCAAGGCTGAACTAACACACAAAGAGAACTTCAAACGCCCGTCCTTGTCCCAAGTTGTGTCTTGGGTTGAAGACTGCATGGATATTGATTTTACAAAAATGGTACAGAAATCCTTTTTTAAAATGTTGCATCAGCAACAAATTAGATGGCACTGAAGATGATGTTGTTATGGCAGAGAGGATAGCAATGAATGAAAATGAAGACTGATGAAGTGCAGAAAATGAAAATGAAGATCAAGATGAAGAAATGTGGATGCAAGCATAATGCAAATATACACTGGAGGACTGGAACATCTCTTTGGGAATTGAGACAGGGTGATGGTGAGAGAATTGAAGGATTCTGAGACACGTTTAATTTGTGAAAAATAAATAAAGAAAAACACAAATAATGCTTTTATTCTCATTGTATGCTCTTTGGCAAGCTTTGCTACGATAATTGCATCTATTCATTATATAACACTCAGATTCTTTCATCCGGGCAATTAACTTAATATGTTTCCTACACAAATGCTTTGATAATGAACCTTCACCAGTGCATTGCATATTGATACTCTTTTGTTATTAGCCCAAGCAACACACCATGGTATTTGGGGATCGGCTTATATGCGAGTTTTTGCAAAATTCCTCATTTTGGGGCAATTTTTTAAGGGTCGGCTTATATGCAAGATTGGCTTATATGCAAGTATATACGGTATTTTAGAGAAGGCACAATTAATGAGAACTAAAAGATAATACAATTGCCAATCACCAAAAGTTATTTTTTACAAGAATCAGGTCACTTGTCCATCTTGATATACTATTAGGAGTCAGAACCTTTGTTCAACAGGGAGGGAATACTATGTTATTCACTTAATCCTTTGTTTGTGGCATCACAAGCGTAACCACAGAAACAGTGTGATGTGATACTGAAAGGAATGTAAGTCCAGTGCCAGTTTCTCATCAATCCATGAGGAGAAGGAATTCCTTGTTGTTACAAAACACTCACAAATAAACACAAAAATCGAATGCCATGACAGAATCACAAAAAAAACTTTTAAAAAGCATATATTCCTTACACATTGCAGAATCATCTATCCATGGCAATCTTCCATCCACTCGTTATACAACCAGTTCTGCAAAGCTTTAGTTCAACTGAACTGCATTGTGTCACTTCGTGTCATGCATGATGAAGGATTCAGTGGTATCTAAATTAGTTCCACCTGTGAATATGAAATACATGGGAGAATGAATGTATAAAAACCACAATGGCTTTCCCATAGACCTTGTCTTTATTTGACTAAAATAGAAGAAAGGTGGAATATGACCATTTATTTTTGTAAGTCATGAATTTTGGTACTGCAGAAGCTGTAAAACTATAAGTGATGCTATTAACAACGCTTAAGGTCACACACATACAATGGAATGCAAACCAATTCTCAAAAGTTCTGTTATTCCTCTGTGACTTCTAAACAATATCTTTGTTGCATCTAATTTTCCATTGGAAAAAATATTGCAAAAATGTTACTTAACTTTTATGAAGCTTTTAAATATACAGTGTGTAGAAGGAAGATTTTGCTAGTCCCCTTCCAGTTCATACCCTTCCTTCCAGGGTTTGTCATTCCCATCACACCTTTAACAGCAAAGAAAGAAGTGTTTCTCTGAGATATTATCCAGTACCCACTGAATACATGAATATTGCTGCTATCCCCCTTGCCACAACAGGAAACACCTGCAATTAATCCTAATCCTCCAATACTCACAAATGTCACACAACTACTTCAAAATTGAAGGATCTAATATTTTGTTGTTTGTTTAAATGAAAAAAAAAAAAANGGATCTAATATTTTGTTGTTTGTTTAAATGAAAAAAAAAAAAAGCCAAGACAAGAAATGAATCTGATGTAGCCAAAACCATATTCTGTCACTTTTGATATATCCTAAAGGATTAGATACCCACTGGAAACCAACTAGATAAAGATAATCCATAAAAGAAACAGTCTGTAATCAAACCCCAGGGAATTCAAAGTACTTCAGTATCTTGACTGTTCTACATTTGTCAGTCCATTTGGCTCAAATATTTGCTTCATGATACTAATGCAAACATACATTATTTCGTGATTTACTAAATTAATTGCTGTAATTTAAGAAAGCAGTCTTGTGTATGGGAAGGAGAAATTCAGAGGTGGTATTCAGCAAGTTCTGACCAGTTCTGGACATCCAGTAGTGGAAATTTTGAGTAATTCAGAATACCACCTCTGACTGGTCCTGCCCCCATTTATTCTCTGCCTCCCCAGTCCCAGCGGATTGGCTGGGTCTTCTTTTGTTGCCCTGCACAGGAGAACGGAGTTGGAAAGCAGAATAGTGGGTTGGGGAGGGAATGGGATTTTGCAGTATCCTTTCCCTGGAGTGGGGTGGGAATGGAGATTCCCCTGCCATGCCTACCAAGCTACTCCCACCAAGCTACGTCACACCAACCAAACCACGCCCACAGAACCAGTAGTAAAAAAATTTGAATGCAATCACTGGAGAAATTCATATATAAAAGATATCTGCAAGCTTTATTCTGTAAAATGCGACACAATATACTTTTTGATGCACCATGGTATATATGAATGTTTTTCCATTTCATGCTAAAGAGTTACTATGCTTTAAATCCCTAATTTTATTTTGATAAGACAAATATCTTTGATACATATTCCTTCTATCAGGTAGCTTGTCTTTACAATCTATTTTCTACTATTATTAAGAGCACTATGTCGATTTGAATTACATATATTGCATTTTATTGCACTTTGAGGTTTATGAATGAGATACTCTTATTCACTCTCCAACTTATTCTATGCTTAATCAACACTTAAATCACCACTTGCATCCTAATTCTAATTAATGAGTTAAACCTAGGAATCTGCAAATGCTTCTTCCCATATTAATATATCAATATCACCAATGGTAATATTTTATATCCTTGTATGGAAAATTATAGTATACCATATGGATGGCAGAAGAAAATATCTTTATTTAAATAATTTATATGGGTGCTGTACAGAGCAGTGAGGTGACGTAGAGACTTGTCTCCCAACAGGAAGGTTGAGAGTTCCATCCTAGGCAGTGATGGATGTTTCTTTATCAGGCTTCAGAGAGAAAATATTTGCTGCAAACTCCATGTAGGTGTCAGAAAGAGTATCCAGCCATTAAATTCTCAGCATCATTCAATCACCCCCAAGTCCACCCTGATAAAAGAAATTACAAGGTTACAAAAAGAAGAAAAAAGTAGGTACTGCATAGAGATTGAAACAACAACTGGAACATATTCATAATTTGTTATGAACATATTCATAAAGATAAATTCACATTTATCTTTAAATGTGCAGGGTTTTTGTTTTCAGCTCTCTGTATTTCATCAGGGAAACATATTTCAAATGCTTAGTGGATAATATGTCTTAGTAGGTACATTGTTTGCAACAAATATGAAATAAAAAAAGAGCACTTTCATGATTGCTAGTAGAAATTTCCAATGACCTTCTGCATTTATAAAGTATATAAATTTATAAAGTATATATCAGTGCCTTGATGCTTGAATGGCTATGCAGATTAACAATATATACCATTATAATACTAAAATGGTCCTTAATTTTACAGAAGAAATGTATATTTTAAGTTATAAAGAATTACCTCATATTAGCATAACTATCACAAATATACTTATCAAGATAAACGTACAATACATAAAATAATTTCTGGAATTGTGGAGGAAAAAACCTTCAGAAATTCTAAGAAATTATGTAAGAGGTCTAATTTATTTTACTTGGATATTTTCTTTCCAGATCCTATTTCCAAGGATCTGGAAGCTGTATACTTCAGAGAAAATATATCTGAATTACACATTGAAGGTCTTAGAATCAATCAGCTTTCTAAATTTTACAGCTTACTAAAATGCTGATGAAAAAAAGACATGTATAAAAACATGGAAGGAGAGAATATAAGCAAAAGATACTTGGGAGCCATAGGAAACTGTAAAGGCCATTATCATAAAAGCTACACTTCAGAATGAATCTAAACACACGCAACAAAAAATTCATTTTAAAAACAAAAGAAAATGCAAAGAGGACATAGATCAGCTGCAAGAAGGCAAAATGGTAGAAGTTGTCAATTGTCATGTATTGGCACAACAAGTGTATTGCCATGTCCCATCTAAAAAGTGAAATTAATCTATTTGTTTATCTATTTTTTATTCAGTTTGTATTGACCTCATCTCATCAAGTGACTCTGGGTGGTAAAAGTGGTGAAAAAATTTTCATAAATAAAAAAATTAAAATTCATAACAACTAAGGAAGGTAGCTGAGGAAATGAAATCTTTAATGGAAAGAGGGGATACACTTCTAAACAGGGAGGTAAGGGCAAAAGAGCACCCAGTCCATTTAATGAATTCAAGTTAATTTACATGAACCGAAGGCCAGATGAATTATATCCTAGATACTATAGCAAAGGTGATTGTAGAACCACTAAATATAGTATTTAAAAAGAAAGAAAGGAGAAGAGAGGAGAGAAGAGAAGAGAAAAGAAAAGAAAAAGAAAAAAGCAAGGGGGAAGGAAGAAGACCCAGAAGTTACTGTCCATCAAATGGACATTTACATTGGGCAAAGGCCATTATTAAGCAGATATTTGTGAGTACTTGGATAGGTAACAAGCACCAGTGTGAGTTTGTCATAAACAACTTATGCCAGACTAACCTGATCTTTTTTTGATAGAAGTATTAGTTTATGGGATTAAGGAAATGCCATGGACATAGTGTACTTTTACCTCAACAAAACATTTTACAAAATCTCTTGTGATCTCTTCATTAATAACATGGTAAAATATGCTAGATGATACAACTATTACATGGATTCATAATTGGCTGCATTTAAAGCAGACTCACAAACAGCTCCACATCAGATTGGAGAGTAGCACATCAGATGGAATGCCTCAAGGCTTTGTACAGGGCCTTACACTGTTCATCATTTTCATTAGCAACTAAGATAAAGATGTGCAGGTATGATTATCATATTTGCAGATGTCAGAAATCCAGGAAGAGTGGATAATATTTTAGAAGAAAAGGATTAAAAATATCTGCAGTCTTGAAAATAAATTATGATTAACAGGGTGAAATTTAACAGGAAGAAATATAAACCCTTGCATCTTCAGAGAAATAATAATAATTAAATCTTGGATTGTGCAGGGTCACCAACATTGAATTCCTGATAATCAGAGATCAGATGATATGGATGGGGACATGTCAGAAGAATGGATGACCACTATATACTTCACCAGTTGCTGTACAGGCACCTATAGATTTCCTGGAATCTGGGCAGAGAGCTTAAGATCAACCACGCAAACTCTACAAAGATGCTGTGACAGAAATCCCATACTGCTGTGACGTCTAGCCAAGGGAACTCCAAGATGCAGCAGCCAACTGAACCTGCTGGTAAGCCCTGTGCTATGAAGTCTCCACTGGCATTGTGAAAAAAAACTATAGAATTCATGACACAATAATACACACAGTTTCATCCTTCCGAGATCAGTAAAATGAGGACCTAGATTGTTGGGGGCAATATGCTGACATTGTAAACTACTTTTAGAGTGTTATAATTTAAGCGCTGTGGAGTAGTATATAAGTGCTATTGCTACTGCTACGTTCCTTAATTTCTTGTTTCTTACTCCTTTTCCAAGCTCTGTATAACAATACAAGTTCCTACCCCAAGAGCATGACAAGGATGTATGTACTCCAAAATGTTTATCATATATTTTTGCTCTTATAGTCAGTGTAAACAATCTACAATATTGGAAAAGGTTTTATTCATGTTAACCATGCATAGCCAGTCTTGAAAGAGAATGTAGAGCAACAAGAAGATAATACGAAATGGACAGCTGTTTTTATTCTTTTGTCTGTGTCCTTCCGGAACAGTCCAATGTTATTTGCTAATGTGATCCAAGAATTTTATATGGGAGCAGAATTGTGTTCTGAAACTGAGTTTTCAAAGAGTGCTTGAACAGATGCCGTAAATAAATAGATTACATCAAAGAAACACCAAGGAGTGTGTTCCTGAAGCTTAACTGTTTCTAGTTCCAGGAACACAGTTAATGAAATGCAGTGAGATGTGGCAAGTTATGCGCGTGTGACAGCAAGGAAACTAGGCACAGGACTGGACATGAAACACCAGCCTTCTTTTGCCAGCAATTCTACTTCATTGTACTGTACAGGAAGCTCTATTGGGCAGAGAATAAAGGAAGCATTTTGCATTCAGAATGCTTTGGTAATAAGAGCACTTTTTAGAAAGCAGGCTTAGTGTCTGCCCAGATAGAGGTTGCTGGAATGCTAAACCTCAGATTGATGCAAATTAAACTTTTTTTAAAAAATCTGTACATATTTTGAAGCTGTAAATTGTATGTTTCTTTTGGGGCTTGAGTTGAATGGCAATTTAAGAATAATAGCATAAATACATCAGTGCTTCAAAAAATCTGTCAAAGTTCTGTTGTTAATCAATTTATCTAATATTTTCAATTGGATAATAGTTATTTGAATATCTCAAACCCCTTGTTTCTGTGTGCCTTCAAGTCAGTGTTGACTTTTGGTGACTCTGGGTTAGTCCTGCAGTAAGATTTTCCAAAGTGATTTACCCTTGCCTGCTTCCTAGAACTGAGAAAGAGAGAGAGAGAGAGGGAGGGAGGAAGGGAGGGAGGGAGGGAGGGAGAGAGGGCAACTGGCCAAGGTCATCCACTGTCTTCATATTTAAGGCAGAACTAGAACTCACTGTCACCTGATTTCAGTGCCTTAACCACTATATGAAACTGCCTCTCCCAAGATTTTTTGGAAGACTTTTATGAGCTTTGTGAGAAAAGATCAGTTGAAAATCTATCCCCAAAATGCCTCATGAAAAATCAATCCTCCCAACCAGTGTGCATTGATATAGAATTAGAGTGGGTGTTTTTGAGGACATATTTTCAATCCATGCAGGACAGTAAGGAAACAAGCAAAATTCTTTGTGATCCTTTCTGAAGTGTACAAATCTATATGCCTCTATGTTTAGGATACCCTGACCTTTTGCTAAGCTACAGAAGCCAGAGCAAATACATGGAAATTCTCACTACAGAAGTTGAAGTGATTGGCAGAAATCTGGGCAATGCTTGCCACTCTGGATCCAAGAAGAGATTAGCATTATGAATCTCTTACCATTTTCAAAAACTAAAATCTTAGAGAAGAATTTCTGCTCAAACCCTATCAGCGCTAATAGTCACCATTCCTTTTAAGTAAAATTTAACAAGGAGAACTAAAATACTCTTACCATAAGAACATGGAAAGAAAACCCTTCATTGTGCTTGTAATAAAAGAGGAAGAAACCTATTTTCCATGCTATTTTCCCTTCTCTACAAAACAGCTTGAGTTCTTTCCCTATCTGCCCTGAAGTCAATTTTATATAAACTTTGAAAGGCATTAGTACATACTGACCTTGAGGCAGTGCCAGCTTCAAAAACCGGTCACTTTAGTTCTGGAGCAAGCTTAGTTAAGCCCATGTCACACTGCCCAACGGATGCAAAAAGGACACAGCGGACGAGCAAAATGTTCCATCCGTTGTTATCCGCCTCAAAAGGGCAAAAATTTGCATAACCGGATCAGATAACACGGACGTGGGGAGGACGCAGGGTGGATGCAGAGCAGATGCGGAACCGGAAGCCCAGCGGATGGAAGCGGATGGGAGCGGATGCGGCATCCGCAGGGCTTACGGGGGGCCTCAGCAAAGCAAGATGTGGAACGATATAGCGGATGCAGAACGGATGCACAGCGGATGAAGCGGATGCACAGCGGATGCACAGCGGAAGCCTAATGTATGCCTGGCATTAATTGCGCATGCAGGGAGGATGCATTGCGTCACCCGCGGATATAACGGAAGCAGCTCGGAAGCAGGTCGCCATTCCAGAGGAAGAGACTGCTGCCGGGACGATTGGCTGCCCTACCTGCCTTGCCTTTATGTCTGCCTGCCAGCCTTGCTGCCAACCCTTGCTGCCAGCTCCCTGCCAGCCTTGCTGCCAGCCTCCCTGCCAGCCTTGCTGCTGCTTTCTGCCAGCCTTGGTTCATGTCTGCCTGCCAGCCTTCCTGCCAGCCTTGGTGCTTGCCTGCCAGCCTGCCTGCCAGCCTCCGCCAGCCTTCCTGACAGCCTTGCTGTCTGCCTGCCTGCCGCCTTCCTGACAGCCTTGGTTCCTGCCAGCCTCCCTGCCACCAGCACACGCCACAACATGCGGAAGCACAGCAAGCCTCAGCCATCTGCTGCCAGCCCTGGCAAGGGGACAGGGGCTACCATCCTGCCCACTGGCCCTCACCTCTGGTTCTGCTGGGGCTTCGCAGCACGGGAATCGCTCTTCTGGGGCTGGGGCTTCTGCCTGCTTCTGCTTCTGGAGGAGCTGATGACAAGCACTCCAGCACCAGCCACCTCCACAGCACCTGGACCCTTCACCCCTGAGACTGAGTGACCAAGAGGAGTGCAGAGACTCATGTTTGTTTTATAGCTTCTTGTTAATAAAGTCTATTTTTGATTCATATGCTTGCTTCATTTCTTTTTTTAATAAAGTTTGGTGGAACCTTTAGAAATGTTTAAGCCTTTGCATGCTTGTGGGATGGGTAAGGATAGCAGTGGGATGGGCAGGGATACCTTTGGGATGGGTATTAGCTATGGGATAGATAAACCTCCAGTGCAAGCATAGTGGGACTCTATGATCCACCCTCCCAGCTGCCACAACCTTTGGCCCTTTATTATCCATAATAATGTAATAATAATCCACACATGTCAACACAAAACACAACTCTTTATTAAAACGCCCTGTTCATTGTAAGCCACCCAACATACATGGCCAATCTCATCAGTGTGATGAGAACAGGCTGAAGAAGAACATCCATTAGGCATCTATAATCCTGTCTTGCCACTACCGCTCCAGCTGGGGAGTTGCACCAGTGTCTCAGGAGGTTGCGCTGCTCTTCCCTTCATGTGAAGCTCTGTTGGGGCTTGCATATCCTCAGAGTCTATCAGGTTTCTCCCTTTGCCTCCATTCCACAGGCTCCATGTCCCCATTGCCTGCTGACGGTCCACAAGCCTGTCCTGTAACACTGGGTAGTGGGTGCGCAATGAGATTGTGCAGGATGCAGAAAGCTCCATGATGCTCCTCACGGTCTCTGGGCTATGCTGCATGGTGGTGAGAAGTACCTGGAACCTGTTGCCAGGATGCCAAAGGTGTTGTCCACCACCTGCCTTGCCCTGGACAGCCTGTAGTTGAAGATCCTGTCTTTCGGGTGAGGCATCTGGAGGTGTAGGGCTTCATGAGGTAGGTTGTGAGGGAGAAGGCTCATCCCCCACGATGAAGTAGGCCATCATCTGCATGTGCGTTGGCAGCGGGTCTGGATCTGGGAAGCCCACGATGAGGTTGCATTCCAGCCCCTCCTTGAGGACATGGCGTTGTATACCTGAGCATACTGAAGATGAGCCGTTGCCTGAAGCATCGATGTACATGAACTTGTAGTCCCATCGACCATGACGAAGAGGACGATGCTGAAGAAGCCCTTGAGTTTAAATAAGTGGAGCCTGAGTTGGTTGGAGATTGCAAGGCCACGTGCTTTGCCATCTATGGCTCCAATGGTGTGGGGAAGTTCACTTCTGATACCATGCTCTGGCAACTTTCTTCCATCCTTCTTCAGTGGAGGGGTACTGGAGGAGCTCCTCCTTGTATTCTTCGATGATGGCTGTACCACTTCTCTGACCCAATGCCTGATGGTGTTGAATGGCACCCCTCCAGCCATACTGCATGCTCCTGTAGGTGGTCCCTGAGGCCAGGTGGTGCAGAGTGAGTGGCACTTGAGCCAGTTCCAGGCTGGGCCGGAAGTTGGTGTTTGCCTTGGTCAAACCTGGGTGTCAGCCGCTGCACAACTTCCTTAAACATGGCTGGAGGCATCCTCATGAAGTTTTGGAATGCACAAGTGTCTTCGTTCCTCTGAGCTCCACCATCAGCTTGCTGTACAGTCCGTCCTCTTCCTCTTCTGGTGAAGCATCTTCGGACCCAGACCTCTTTTTGGCTGCCTCTTTTTCTTCTCACAGTAGAGTTCACAGAACCTGCAGATGGCTTTGCACTGTTGCAGAACGATGGTGGCTGCGAAGGACTTTGTTTCAAATCCACGGTGGACATGACTGGATGCTGTGGAAGAGGAAGAGTCAGATGAAGGCTGCAGAGGTCTGACAGCTGGGCTGCTGGGCTGAAAGTGTGAGATGCAGATGAGTTGCTCCCCTTTTATAGGATATATAGGTTTTCCTCTAGGCATCCTGTAGACATCCTTAATATCCAAGATTAGGTCCCCTCTGCGAACGTTTTTATCCATTTTAAACGCTTTGTTCCGTGCTGCATCCTTCTGCATCCCGTTCTGCGTCCGTTCGCTCCTCCCTGCATCCGGGCGGATGCGAGTTGCGTGGATGTGTAGCGGATGCCTATGCGGATATAAGCGGATGCATAACGGATGCGTAACGGATGCGTAGCGGATGCATAACGGACGAAACTGGATACATTTTCCATGCAAAAGTTTTGGGCAGTTCAAAAACTTTTGGAGCAGATGAAAACGTTCATAAACGATGCTGGATCGGACATAGAGAGGAAGCCAAACGGAGGCAGTGAGGTTCCATCGCGTTTCGAACGGATAGCAAAGCTTTTTTGTCCGTTTTACATCCTCTTGCATCTGTTGGTTCGGTATGACATGGGCTTTAGTAGCTGTTAGTACTAATCAGCTGCTGTTGAGAGTTAACAGCTGCCTATAGCACTGGTAGAGAGGAAAAGCCAACGTTTGAAGTGCCCTCAGTGGAGTGAGCCATTTTGTTTTCATATGTGTTTGCTCCTATTCCATGACCAACAACAACCCAGTAAACAATAACGTAGGCTGCAACAAACAACTGATGTCCATCCTCAGATTTGGCTAACATTGGTTTGTAGTTCAGAATGTTAACTAAAAACATACTCCTGTTCAAGTCCAAATTGACATATGTGTAGCCATTTTAGGCTTAGTATATATTCTTTTTCTTACTTTCTCTTTGGCGGTCATTAGGGAAGGGTTTTGGCTTGTCACATCCTACGGGGGGGGGGAGGAATGCAGATGGAGAGAATTGTTACGCCAGGTGATTCTTCTTCCATGGGAAAAATGAGCTGACTGTGTTTCAGGCCCCTTTAGATGGAGATGTATAACATCAAACACGTTGAATTATTTCTATTGGAGAAATGCGACTTTTGGGGGTTGTTTCTAACATCTGATAATGTGGGGTAATTCTGGGTTGTGTCAGATCTGGAATTACTGCAGACTTTGCATTTGATGCTTTCCTTAATAAAAGAAATTGTTTTGAAGATGGACTTTGCTCTTTTTAAAAAAAAAATGGATTTCATCACTTGGAAGCCTGACTTTGGTCTTTCAGCTGTCAGCAGAAAGGAGGAAAACAGTGCATTCCTCAAGTGCCTAGATCAGTGGTGGCTAACCTTTTTGGGTTCCTGTGCAAAAAGTGTGTGCAATGCTTGCACGCTCGTGCTCACTTGCCAGCACCCAGAAAGCAATGCAATGCCTCCCTCATGCCCCCTATGTATGTGTGCACAATCCCCATCCACCCCCCCCCACCACCCCCTTACCTGCACTGCACCTCACAGCTGATTTTAACCCAGTTTAAGGCCTTTTCGGCCTCTCAAAGGCTTGAGGAAGGCTTCTGCAGGCTTCAACAAGCTTTGTAAGCCAAAATCTAGCCCTGTTTCATAACTTCCTGTTTTTTAAAAAATACTGGAAGTGATGAAACAGGGCTAGATTTTGGCCTACAAAGCTTGTAGAAGCCGGCAGAAGCCTTACTCAAGCCTTTGGAAGGCCGAAAAGGCCTTAAACTGGCCTAAAATCACCTGTGAGGCATGCACATGCTCAGTGAGGTAAGTTTGCCTGCAGCTCGTGTGCCAGCACAAATGGCTGTGTATGCCACCTGTGGCACATGTGCCATAGGTTTGCCATCATGGGCCTAGATGATCTCCCTGGCAGCCCAAAGTTGTTGGAGTGCAAGAATATTACTGGAGAGTATGATTGATGACTTTTGGCTATGGATGTGTCCCATTGGAGAATATCCATCCAGGGAGTGGGGGGAATACCAGGGTCAAGGGAGAAATGAATGATTTATTTCAGTATTGTTTGTCTGTACACTCTCTGATGATGTATTGGATGGAGTCATCAGGGGAAGAGGGAATGAGAATGGCCAAAAGTCTAATAGTACTCTCTACAAGGTACCTACAAGTGCTGTCTGCATCAAAATGTGTGGTATGTTCTTGAACTAGTTATTGAGAAGTATACGCTCTTAAATAAAGGTCCTTAATGTACAGAACTGTATATTATTTTCCAAAACAGATTCAGTACTTCAGACAAGTTCACTTCTTATATCAAATAGGGTTTTATTTTTGAAAAATGCTTAATGGCTCAATTCAGCCCACCTCCTTTTTTATCCAGAAAATGTTTTTCTTCATTTTCATCTTCTTAAATGCTCCAGGTAAGATTTTCTCCTTTTTTAATAGAAAAGTATGTAATTTTAAAACCCTTCCTAAGTGCTGCAGTCAACCACTTCCCTTAATCCAAACAACATTTATTATCAAAATTGTTTAAGTACTCTTATTAGAAGTACTGTACATATCCTTTAAAAGTATTTTATTTTCAAATCTTATTCTACTATGCCAGAATAAAAATCCAAGGAAAAAATATTATTCAACTACATGTAGTTCCCTGTGTACTGTAGCAGGAAAGGGATAGAGAAAGGGATATGGAGAAAGAATCATGTATACTTTTAGAGAACATGTGCTTGGACTTTTGAATAGCTTATGATGGGATTTGCAATGAAAAGGGCAGTATGTTATTATAAAGGGTGTTTCAGTCAACATTGACTGAGGAGTTGACCAAGAGGACAGGTCCAAAGGTCAAAATCTAATGGCAATGTTTTCAGAAGCATTTTTTTGCTTCCTACAATTAAAAAAAGTAATTGGCCCAAAGTCACTCAGCTAGTATTATACATGAGGGAGGACTATAACCATATTTCCTTACTCCTAATCTCGTGCCTTTAATTGCTACACAAACTGACTTTCTAAAAAGTAACACACATGGAAAGAAGAGTTTAAAATCTTCCTCAGTTCCAAATAATGATTATTGATCTAATCCACACACTTCAGTAATAAAGCAACAAACTACCTTTTTGAGATTTATTTTTGTACTGTGGCATAGGTACAAAGAGCTTTATTTTTTTCCCTGAAAGTAAAGTAACTAAAAAATATACAAATAATATATATGTACACATGTCAGTTGCTTTCTCCAGTGCGAAAAGAAAAAGAATTTAGAGTTTAGAAAAGAGTTTAGATACTATCCTGAAACAATTATCAAAGTTTTGGTAATGTTAAAAAAAATACTGAGTAAAAATAGCAATTCTAACAAAAATGACATTTGTTGCTTTTGAAATTCCCAGGGTGCAACCAAGACTCATCTTTTGCATATGTCTGCAGAGAATTCTGGAAATTCTGAAAATTTTGCCAATATAGTTAGCCATTGGAATAGGTCTATCTGATTCAGGACTCATGAAATTATGTGGCTTTTGATTCAGATGCTGTTTCTTTAGTGACTTGTTCAATGAAGTTTTGAAATTCCATAACAGGATGAAGTGGTGAAAACAAAAATGGTGTTAGTTGCACATGTAACTTTATATAGCTAGCACTCAATTAAGAAACAAAGTCTCAGCCAGTCCTTGAGTATTGAAGATTATAAAGGAGCCCGACACAAAGATTTTGTTCATTTATTCATGATATTACAGAAAATTGAACAGAAACAGTCACAAAAGTTCTGAAACTGATGATCAAGCATGTTTCATATAGTTGGAAAGGTCTTAAATATTAGGAAGTGCTATTTTTCTGAAAAGATTATGAGGTTGCCCCACTGAAATGCCATGGGTAGCAGGAATACTGTACATATGTCAGTAGGAATTTAAAAGAGTAGATTAGAAGATGTGATTAGTGGACTCAATGTGTAACCTATGTTTTCAGTTTCTGCATAGAGATGATTTGGTAGTGTTAATATAGAAGTAGTCCTCCCTTACCAACTGCCTGATTTAGTAACCATTCAAAGAGTTTGCCTATGGAGAGTCTCAGTTATCTAGGTCATGGTGGTCCCAAATTTCTTTGAAGAAATTTCACTTCTCATCCAAGAAGCTTCTTCAACTCTGACTGGATGGTAGGGAATGGAAGGATTTCTATTCCTTGCAGACAGTTAGTCATTTGTATTCTTTCAGAGCATCATTAAGGCCTCTTGGAGGTGGAGGGGGTGGAACTGGCGTCGCGATGATACCGCATGCAATCTCGGAGGTCTGAGATTGCAGCCGATATCTTTGCCCCTGGATGGTCCAAACGGACCTAAACCGTCCCG